>BGPR01003638.1:117597-131676 GCA_013235015.1 Araneus ventricosus
CCAGCAAAGTTCAGAGATTTGAGTACAAACAAATAATTCGAGATGACATCCAGCAAAGTTCAGAGATTTGAGTACAAACAAATAATTCGAGATGACCTCGTACAAAGTGGAATTGCTGTCATTCTAGACCATACGCTTTGGGAGGGAAAACGAAATTTCTCTCGTTTTCATATATCGACAGTTGGCCGAGATACAGTCCTGGCCAAGGTACGAGTTCTTCCCCATTAATTGAAAAAATGGAGTGTAATGGTTTTAATAGAGTTGTTTTGTTTAAAATATTTCTTACTACTGACTAATTAAATTATTTACCACGCTTTTGATGAATCTTTAACGAATATAATTCATTCATTATTCGTACATTTTGAGATAAACTAAACTTACATTTTCTCTTATTAACTGTCGGCTTAATTGCTGGCTAAAGGAAAGCAAAATTTTGCGACTCCCTTAACTCTTGCACGACTCGGCTGTGCATGAGATGGACGAAAGGATTCTTCGGGTAAGCGGAAAAGGTATATTATACAGTGGACTAACTCTTAACTGGCATATATGGGACCGAGGATAACCCGGTTAAGCGAAAATCCGGTAAAACTGGAGAAGTGAAATAAATTAAGGTTCGTTTTTATTTGTCTTATAAATAATTACACAATTAACATACTGCGTCATTTTATTCAATGTATTAAAGTATCATAAGTTACGAACCATTAAAAAATGAGTAAACTTTTTTGTTGAAGCCTAGAAGTTCGGCAACTCGCCACATATTTTCGCCATTTTTTTTATCAACATCACATCAATGGGGGAAGTTGATGACTGTAGATCCACATAGCATAATGACGCTTCTAAAGCTTTCATTCCATCCATATGAGGGATGTGGTATTTTTAATGATGTCATCGCCATCATCATCGTCTTGAACCCCATCGGTGACGGCGCCGACGAAGTCTTCATCCGACAAAGTCTCTTGCTGGAGATTCTTGTCAACGGCCAGCCATTCCTCTACGTCTTCTGCATCGACGTCTTGACATCCATATAGATCTTTAAATGGTGATAACAAGTTGGCTGTAGATATCTCTGTGCAAACGACCGTCTCTTCTTCACGTATTTGATTTGACGACCAAAGTTTTGCCATGATTTCACTAGAGTGGATTCCGGTAGCTCATACCATGATTCGGCTATCATATGCGCAATATCTTTAATGTTGATTTGTTTCAAAAAATCGATTACACTGGTGTTTTTGCCATATTTTTCGCTCAAAGCAGTCAGAAGCTTTCTTCTATACTTTCTCTTGACACTCTCTATTACGCCTTGGTCCATGGGCTGTATCAAAGCCGCCACGTTTGGTGGCAAGAACACGGCCTGAATGTTACCATCTTTTAATTCCTCTTCACTTGGATGAGATGGTGCGTTATCTAACACAATCAGTGCTTTTATTGGCAACTTCTGAGACTTGAGATGTCTTTTACAGATGGAACAAATTCGGAATGAAACCATTCTATGAATAATTCTTGCTTCATCCAAGCTGTTTTCGAGGCTCTATAATGAACTGGGAGAGACCTGACTTTGATGTTTTTTAAAGCTCTTGGCTTGATGGATTAGCATTACCCGCATTTAATCTGATTAGCATTACACGCAGTTTATGCGTAACACAGCAGCGTTGCCGCGTAAAGACACAGTCACTCTGTCTTTACTTCTTTTATATCCTGGTGCTGTGGCTTCTTTTCTAGAGGCTAAAGTTTTGTTGGAAGCATTCTATAATATATGCCAGTTTCATCTACGTTGTATATTTGCTCTTTGGATAAAGCTTTCTTCAATTTTTTTAGAAAACTTGGGTGCTTCCTCGGGGTCCGAAGACAATTTTTCCCACAAATACTGAGTGCGTGGATTCCATGTTTTTTTTCCCATCTTTTCAGACAGCCTTCAAATGCTTGAAAATCTTCGTTTCCTCCCATTTTGTTATGAAGAAGAACAGCCTTTCCTTTAATAATTGATCCACTAATTGGTTTTTCATGAGCTCGTTCTTGGTTAAACCATAGAAGCAGCGAGTAATCCAATTTTTCCAGCTTCGGTTTCTTTAGAGTGGACCAGGATTCCAGCGCCCCTTTCGTTTCTAATTTACTACAAAATGACCCAATCTCTTTACGCGTTTCCTTCCAGTCACTTACAGTGCTTTCGCCTACACCAAAAGATAAAGCAATAGTTTTCAAACTTTCGCCCTTATCAATCCTTTTTAAGGCATCTAATCGCAACTCCATGGACACCACTACACGCTTTCTTTTCACAGAATTCGCCATTTTGAACAAATTTTCAACTCTTATGACGTCTGGTACAACCGAGAACAAACAATGACTTAAAAAATTTCGTCGTTCATCCGAAATCACCTTCCATTCCACCCCTTGCAGCTGTATTGAGATCGTCTGACCAATCACCACAATCGTTCTGCGCCCTTCTATTGTCAAGGTCAAAGAGTGCCTATCAGTTACTGAGCCGCATTCCACCTCCCAACTGTCATATTGACATTCCGAGACCACCCCGTGTCTGAAATACGTGCTATACCGATACTAAATAACGAAATATTTATTTTTATCTATTTTTTACATTTTAAAGATAAAAACAATCGGCCGGTTAAAGCGGAGATCCGGTTAAACGAAGTCCGGTTAAGAGGGAGTCTACTGTACTTATAGAGAGGGATTGCGACAGCCACGTTGCCAATTCAACATGCCAGTCGATAAGCAATCTCGTAGCATTTGTGCATTTTTCCAACTATGTTTTCACTTGTTCGTCGTGTTTTCTGTTAGAATCTTTAGTTCAGCGTAGTTAAAGGAATCCTTTCAGTTATGAATTTTACGATTAAAAATTGACAACAGTGCTTAAATTATCATTTTCGGAAATTATAAAGCCGCGTAGACGTTTGCGAGTTCAACGGATCGCGGACCGCTCGCGGGTAACTGGTTTGGTAACTGTTTTTTTTGTAAATACTCGCACCTGTTTACTAGCTGCAACTATGTTGTTTGTTTATTTTTGATTTGTTGTTTGATGCCGTGTTAATTTGTAGCTTCCTATATTCTTCCTATATTTTATCTTCTTCTTATTATTATTTTATTTATTATTATTTTATTTATTATTATTTTTATTATTTTAATGTTATTTAGCTATTATCCAAGAAATTGTGTATTGGACAGTTTGAAATTATGTAAAGGAAAATTTGAAACCGTGATAAGAAATTGTGTATTGGTTGATTTATCCTTTTTCTTGTGATGTAGTGTGTTGCATGTTTAGGTTTTAATTTGTGGTTTCCTGCATATATGTATTTATAAGTTTTTTTTCTCTTTCCTTTCCTTTAGATTGTATTTTAATTTATGTTATTTGGTAATTAATCAAGATTTTGTGTTTAGGAAAGTTTGAAAGTGCGTGTAGGAATTTGAAATTGTGAGAAATTGTGTTGGTTATTTTAACCTTTTTTCCTATGAAGCAGTGTTCTTTGTGAAGAAATTTTGTACTCTGATTTGCTGGCGTTCTTCGGAACTGTCAGTGGTTAGATATCTGTATGTTCTTAAGGACAGGTCAAATTACGAGTTATTTTGGCAAACATATTAGAAATGACACTCCTCAAAGCAAGGTGTTATTCAATTAATGGTTGCAAATACATTTGCGATATTCTTGCATTATGAATTAGTATCTTTTCAGTCCTCCGAATCGGAATGGTTTGAGAGAGATTGAAGAGTAACCTTTGATAATGGCTGGGATTAATTTCTGCTATGTAAACTTAATAAAGTCTGTCCTTTAAAAATTAATGTGTCCTTGAAATTATTATGTATCTATAATTCAATATATGATGAAAACTAAACAAATACTATGGTCTAAAGGAAAATATCTAAAATAAAACACATGAGTGATCTTTACTGGTATCAAATCAGTTATGTGACAAGCGAAAGTGCGCAAGTCGCCTAACGCTTAACAACGCCTTTTCTTATGCCTTTCCTCCTACAAAAGTGCATTTGACAAGCATCACGTTAGCATGAAGTGGTTCTTCAGAGTTTTGATGCCATGGATTTAGCAATATCAACTGATAGGTTAAATGTAGTTGGATTAAATTTCAGTGTAAACATACTAATTAAACACGTAAGCAAAGCAGACTTTCTATTCTAATGAACAAAAGTATATTATTATTAAATGTTTAGTTGTCAAATGTCAAACATTGTCAGTTCATGATCATGTGACATACGTCAACGGCTCCGCACAGATTTCATTTTGAAATTCATTGGGTCTCTCAATTTACTACCTGTAGTTTTCATATCACAGTATGATGTAAGTAACGGTCTGCAAACTACTTTTCCCGGATACTGGATTGATCACCGTGAGCAAATCCCTTGGCCACCTCGATGCCCAGAATTTTCCCCCTGTAACATTTTATTCTGAGATTTTCTAAAATGATCCTATTCTAAACATCTGTTACGCAGTAGAAATAAGTAGTAGGAAAATTCATTCAGGCAGCAGGATGTGTTCGAACTAAGTCTGGTAGTTTTGACAAGATGCTGAATTCCTAGCACCATCGATATAAGGAATGTGTTGGATGAAAAAGGCTGCGCAATATCAGGGGGAGTCTGGAGCACAGGCAGTCTTCTGGCAGCTTCCTTTAAGAGCCTGGATTGTGGGCGTTGTTACAGTAATGCAGAAATGCTGTAATAGTAACTGTCGTTCTTGTTCAGTGTCCATGTTGCTTGTTGGTTTTATATAAAGTTTTAGCTATTTTAATAAAGTATCGTTTTGCCAAGATGGGCTTTATTATTTGAGAGACTATTACACCAGATCGAAGAGAAAATCGGGTAGATTCAGCGAACATGTTTAGTCTTTTAGAAGTGTCGTCATATTAGATGCTACAGTATGTGTCAGTGGCGATGGCAAAAACTTCGGAGATTTATATTGTTCATTACCGCGCTCTTGATTCGAGGTAAAATGCAAATGAATGATTTCTTCATTTTTCTTCGCCTAGAGAGAATATGAACCAACTTATCCAGTTTCAAAAATTTTCAAGCACCAACCAAAGACGATCTATGTCCAGCTACTGAGTTGAAGCACCTTGTGCAGCTTTAAATGATCACGTTATGTGGGCCATTTCGTTGTCCAATAGTTGTGGCATTCATCTAACGATTATTTTCTGATTAATGTACCAAAATGAGGAATTAATCTTTTTAACTTTAACTTGGACTTGTAAAAAACATAATGTATACTTAAAAAAATTTTGCTTAATGAATCGGTTGCCCTATTTTTCATGACATTTCTTATAATTTTGCTATGAATGTTCCGAAAAACTATTTCACACGCAAACCTGTTTTATTTATAGCGATGTAAATATATTGCTAATTTTATGTCTTGAAATTACAAGGAACAAACACACAAAAATGTGACATTAATTTTTTTAGAGCTCTTTGGAAGCTTGAAATACTACTTACTAATCAAAATAAAATTATTTCCCTCTTTTTCGTTTAAACAGTTTCCATAAAAATCAAAATAAAACTCAAAAATGGGGTATTAAGTTTTTTTAGAGCTCTTTGGAAGCTTGAAATACTTCTTACTAATCAAAATAAAATTATTTACCACTCTTTCGATAAAACAGTTTACAATAAAAGCGATTTTGTTGACACGGAAAAGGATTTATCTACATTAGGCTTGATTGCTAGAGAAAAGAAAGAACAAGAAAGCTTTATAACTCTTTTGAGAAGGCGCGTCGTTCCAAACACCGTCAACGTAAAGAGGGCGTCAGTGAGTTTCAGGAAAACTTTGAGCATCTACCGCAATAGCATTAATCACAACCGTGTTCTAAATTCGATGGGAAATGTAACTGAATGATTTGTTTTCTTTTCATAGAATGTAGATTAACTTGTCAAGTTTTGAAAATTTTTAAGCACCAAGGATGTTCTGCGTCAAGTTAGAGAGTTCTTGTATTTTCTAAACCTAGACTAATGAATACGCATATGTGTGCATAGTCAAATTACCACAAAAATGACCAATATATAAATTTTTATTGGGTTATTCTGTTGCTGTTATCTTTCTATATATGATTTCAAATTTATACCTTTAATATTTATGAAGTTATTTTTATTTACGATATCAACCTAAATCTCGCCTTAAAATAAAACACTAAAGTGTTCCGCTTAAATTTGGCAGGACAGATAGAACTTTCGGAAACGGTAAGGTCAATTCAAAAATGAATCAATTCATCACACGACATGGGCCCTACGGAACCTATCTCCACAGGTTCGGTTTACATTCACACGATCGTTAAGCTTATGGTGATAAAGGTGATTCCGACCACTACGCAAGAGACAGCCCAATGACTAAAACCTTTAATTTCATCAATTCCAAGTGCTGAAATCCTATCGACGTGGTGAGAAAATATTGTTCAAAAGAAAAGATCTCTGTCAGAACTCATGATTATTATTATGACGATCGTAATTTACCAAAACCATGATATTACCATTGATTAAGAGATACTTTCCTCCCTTCCACCCGTCATTGTGATATTCATTGCAGATAGCATTGTGTGTTGATTCTTGTTGTTGATTTATTGAATTTTTTCATTCCTTTCTGCAATTATTCTATACGCTGTGATGGTCTCGTATATCCGTTAACTTTGTCTGGTCGGTTATTTATAAAATAGAGATTTCAATTTTTTTTTTTTTGCTTTTGTTTACATGTGTTAAAACTATGTATGCAATGAGCGTTAAACTGCTTTATTTTTTTAAATACAAGATATAAGTTGAGGTACTGCTAAATTTCCTTATTTTCCACCACATAATATGGAAAAAAAATTCTATGTTTAAACGAAAATTAGATACAGCTTAAAATCCATGCAGAGTATTGTGTAATATATTTTAGTACGTCCACAAATAATATTTGGAGCAAAAATATTCACAATCGGAAAAAAGAGTAGGGAATCATTAAAATTAAATTTTTCTTAAAATTCTGTAATTTCAACTAAACGGACAGATCAAAATAGATTTTTCTCTTGAAGATGACTTTATATTATTTTTAAGCCTCAACAGCATCAAAACCTTTTAAATAATACTGCAAATATAAAATATGTTATAAAGGTAATGTCTCCCCTTAACCCTGTTATGGCAATTCGTAGTTCAATAGATGTAGCATTCACTTAATAATCATTCGCTGCACAACGAGTAAAACTGTGGAGTTTTTGAAGTTCTCTTATGAATTAAGATTGTTACATGTGCCAAATAAAATGTAATTTATTCAGGATCCTCTGGAAGGTCGTTTGAAAACTTTAAGATAATATCAAGTACATAGAAATGAGTCATTTTCGCAATAGAACATGCGGTCGGAAATGTAAACAAATATCGCTACAGGGAAATACTCTTTGTTCGTTGCAGGTCTTTGTCATAGAATGCAATAACAGAAAAGGATTCGCCAGACCAAATATACAGCACAATTCAATGAAATCCAAATTTACAATAGCACAACAACTCAGTCGCATAAATAACAACATGAGAAACTTGCATCGTCTCAAACGGCAAGTCCTTTGAACACTTACTTTAAGTACTCAAAAAATTTGCTGTTTTTTCAGTTTCCTACTTGTCATTAACGTATCTGACATTACTTGCCATGAAACTGAGTTGTTGAATTATTATTAATTTGTATTCCACTCAATCCACGTTAAACATTTCATCTTATGTGTATCCTTTTAGCTTTTTTTCATTGCCCAAGCCTATACTGCATACCCAAAGGGTGTAAAGCACGTCCCGAAGCGACGGGAAGAAAAAATTTTGCGTAATATAATACAATATCTTGAATAGAAGTATACAATATAATACAAAAAATTAGCTAATATAAAACAAAGCAATATAAGTAAAACGATTTAATATAAGTAATATAATACATTAACGCCACTGTATACTCCCGAGCTCCGAACCCAAAGGGTTCTCTGTCAGTTGAATGGGTATACGTGGAAGGAAGTGCATACCTTGCTCCTGTAGGGAGACATGAATGACCTCACATCTGTCCTTGCTTCCGTTAACCCTTTGACTACTAAGAGTTCTCAAAATCTGAGTGCAGTTGTATACGGAGGTTTGCTTACTAATTGATCTGTGGAAAGGATTCGTCGGCCCCGGTCCCCATTTTCTCCTCATTACGAGTGGTGGAAGATATGAATGGCAGACCTTTCATCTCTCATCTCTCCCCTAAGGGCCCCTTTAAGGACCACTCGCCCAACTGCCTTCTCCCCCCTTTAGGAACAGCAACCGGCCGAAATCTTCCCCCCTAGTATAGAAGTCGAATAACCGGTTATGGCCGGCTTAGGTGTCCGAGTATTAAGACGTCCAAACCCGCGTGCGATGTGCCTAAAGGCAACAGAACAAAGAGGCTTTCTTGGATGAGTGTAGTTGAACACAAACTGGCCAAATGGGGAATCGATTGGATTTACGGGGCCAAAGGGCATAATTGAATTTTGAAGTGATGGAAGATTATTAGTTATGGTATGAGAAACAACACAACACAGTACACCTGACATGAAATTGGCAAGAAAAAAATGGTAGCATAATATTGGGAAGGATAAAAGACCAGTAACACAATTAATCTTGGTTATATGAATGGAAAAGATACGAACACAAACAAAAAAAAAACATACGGAAAATCTATGTACAAAAATATACAGTGTAGGCCAAAAATGACTAATAACAAAGTTACAGGACTAAAACTAAAAACAAAGGAAACTTTAAAATTTGAGATAATAATAACATGTTGGAAGATGCAATTTCAGCAGAGAAGGAGTCCAATGAGAGATCGAAAATTCCGTTGTGACTGTCAGTTGACTGAGTGTCGATTGATTTTGTGGAGTGTCATTAGTTCGAGACCTTCGAAACCTTAAAGGTCGTTGGTTGGGAAGAGAATGTCTTCATTCTTAGAGATAAAGTTCTTCAGCTTTCTTATTTGAATTCTTGAGAATGCGTTGTTGAGGGATCTTCTCCACCAGAGATTTTCAAGGTCGTTTGAGGGCTTGGTAAAATGATTTGAGCTTGTAAGGCGGCAGCTGGTTGCGAACTGCAGAGGGGTTCCCAACTCGCCACAACCACAGCAATCGGTGGTTCTGAGGACAAATCCTTAAAGTAAGTTGGGAATGGGTCATGTCCCGTTACAAACATGATTTCTGGTAGTTGCTACGGTGCTGAGGAAGTTTTGACCTATGGAAAGATGAGGTGGACGTTCCTTTCAGTGTCCCCGTTGTCCCAAACATTCTGCCAGAGTTGGGTAGATGACATCAAGTTTCTTTTTGAGGAAGCTGCTGGGTGCTGGATATTCTGTTGGGTTCCCTTCCATGATAGCTTTCTTTTGCGAGGAGATCCGCTGCTTCGTTACCCGCATGTACCACATGATCTTTAATCCAGCCGTGTTTAATATTTGGAGAGTTGACAAAAATGTTTTCAAAATACAAATGTCAATATAAATGCAAACAGCAAACATAATAAATAATTACAAACATGAATAATAAATAACTACAAATATACGTAATAAATAGAGAAACATACATAAAATAAGCAAAAAATGAAAATTAATGAAATCTAATAAATAGTAATTAAAATTAAAAAAAACAAGAAGTACCATTTAAAACAAACGAAGTCTTAAATGCAATTTAGAAGGAGAGACAGGAAAAAATCTTTAACAAAATTTTGAAAAAGGAAAGAAACAAGAATAAAAAAAATTCTACACAATTTTATTAAATAAAAACAACCCGAGTTCTGTAACATAATTTAGAATAGCAAAAAGAAAGCACGTCAGTTAAGTCTATCATACATTGGGAAAGTCTACTGCATATATAATCATTTATATGGAATATAAATAATATATAGAATATATCAATATATATAAATGGAATATATCAATATGTATAAATGGAATATATCAATATATATAAATAAAACATAATATATAAAAATAAATAAAATATTCTTTGTGTAATATATTTCAGTGTATCCACAAATTAAAACCTTGTTTGGCGCAGCATGGCTAAATGCTGGTCTTTGCGCCATAAACTCTCAAACAAACCAAACCACAAATAAAATTTGAACATAAATTAATGAAATACGAAAAAGTAGTAGGAAATTATAAAAATTAAATTTTTCTTAAATATATTGAAATTTCAACTAAACAGGCAGGTCAAACTGGATTTCTCTTCTAGATGACCGAATATGATTCTTAAGCATCAACAACATCAAATCATTTTCAATAATACTTCAAAAAATGTTATGAAGGCAATGCCTCTCCTCAAATACGTTAATACAATTCGTAGTTAACTAATTGTAGTATTCACTGAACAATTATTCACTGCACAACGGGTAAAAGTTTTAAGTTTCTTACTTTAAATGAACCAGGATTATTACATGTGGCAAAAAAAATGTATTTATAAGTGTTTTTTAAAAGTCCATTAAAGAACGTTAAGGTAATATCAGGGACATAGAAGCAAGTATTTTCGTTATATAACATAAGGTTGGAAATGTAACAGGTGAACAGGTCGCTGCAGGTGAATCCCCTTTCTTTAATGCAGATCTTTGTCAGTGCATAAAGTAAAAGAAAACGATATGCCGGATGAAATGTACAACACAAATTGATTGGAATACAAATTTATAAAACACAATAACCCAGTTGCATAAATTATAACATGCGAAGCGTACATCGCCTTCGAGGGCACGTCCTTTGAACACTTGAACCCTCCGAGCGGCTCAAACGTCTTTTTACATAATTCACACAAAAATGGCCATCTGGCGCCCATTTACGTTTCCGACCTCATATCCTTTTTGATTAAGTTATTTGTTTCAGTTTGCAAGACTTACTATTAAATTTTGTCAACAACCTTTTTGAACACCTTGTATGTAAGTAAGACTAATATAGTTTGCATAGACTTGTATAGTTTTCTGATTATTGTTGAAACTTTTTCACAATGTTTGTCTCAAACAAATTTCAAATGCAAATCCGTATTATTGTTTGAGATGCAAATGGTGTTCTGTTTTCTTTTGGGACATTCACAAGGAATAAAAAAGCGAAAGAGGGTGCAGAATTTTTCATAGAGTTCATTGAAAGTTCGAAATATGTATTTTTAACAAATAATTTGCTTGCCACTTTCATATGCACACCATATACTACCGCCATAAAATTTATTTATTTACCACTTTATCAATAAACCTTTTTCGAATATGATGTATTCGCTAATGTTGCAATTCGTTTTATAATTCCTATTTTTTTCCTTTTTCACAGCCGGCTTAATTGCTGGCTTTAAGTGAAACAAGACAATAGTTTGCAACTCGTTTCAGAGGCTGGGTTATTTCAAGTACCATTCATTTGAGGCCTGAGTCTGGATGGAGCTTTGAACATCTACTGTCTCAGAGTTGTTCATAACACGTTTCGTGCCATGTGTCCACCGGTGGTCGTTTTCAAACAATAGTTCTGTGGTAGCAGTTTCGGTGCAGCGCTCAAAGTGTTAATTCGAGTAAAAATCCTTTTGAATTCTTCAATTTTAGAGAACTTGAATCATCTTATCGAGTTTTCAAAATATTCAAAGCACCACCTAGGGACGATCTTTATCTAGTTAGTGAGTTGTAGCAAACTGTGAACCTAGCTTAATGAATACGTTCTGCGCGCTTAACCATCTAAGGACAGTTCGTAGTTAATTGTAGCAATCACGCAAAGATTATATTCGCTGCGATTATGGGTAAGAATTTAATTTCTTACTTTAATTTCGACTCATAATTTTATATGTGCTCAAAAGTTATAATTTATATTTAACCCTTCAGAGTAGACGCACCCAATTTTTGAACAGCAGCACACGCGCGGGGTCATTTTTACCCCAATTTTTTAGACACTTACCCCTCATTTTATTGGCTATCTGTACAAAACTAATGTATGGTCAAAATATAATAATAATTTTTCGTACAAATATATATATATAACTTGTATTTGAGATACAAATGGAATATTTAATACGAAAAAGGAAAGTCAAACTTTTCTTCTTCTTCTTCCCATGCTTTTCCTGTATTCTTTTCTTCACTGCTGCGCAAGTTCCTACGCTGTCATAGCCATAACGTTTAAATGAATCCGAAAAGATAGCACAAGCACGGGTCAATATGACCACAAAACCCCCGGTATAAAGGGAGAAACCTCATTTCGCCGGTTACTGCTGCTCTTATCTTTTTCTTTTAGCTGCCCCGTGAAGGTGCAGGAAGTAACAGGGGCAAATTTAAAGAAATTTCCAGAATGTCTTAACAAAAGAGAAAGGATGGGGTCAAAAAGACCCCGCGCGTAATGAAAGACAAGCATTGAATGACTTATAGAAATGTCCTGTTTTGTATTACTTTTCTGACATTTTTTGTGACTGTCAATTTCCTTTTTTTTACTTTTTTTAATATTTTACTGATAAAGATGCAGATATGTGATCTTTAATTGTACATGTTTTCAAGGAACAATAAAAAAAAAGGACATATAGACTTTATCATTGAATTCGTTTTAAATATTGCTTACTATTGAACAGTACATCCATTAATCACTTTTTCAATAAAATCTTTATGAATATAAGACATTCACTAACCGTTCCCTTTGTTTGTATGGAAAGTTTTTGAATCTGTATTTTCAGTAGGCTTAATTAATATTTAAAATAAAAACAAGAAAAAGTAATCAATCAGTTGTATATCGTCTAATTCATGCGCGATTCGGATCTAAAAGTGACTAACATTCGCGTGTAAGCAAGCTTGTACGGAAGTCACGTTTTCTATATAATATGGCAGTCAATAAGCAGCATTGTAGCATTTGCGCATCTTTCCAAATACCTTTCTATCTGTTTACCAACTTTATACATTCATACTTTAGTCAACTCATTTAAATAATCTCGTACAGTTATGATTAAAAAATTGACTGACCCTAAGTTGTTATTTTCGAAAAATATAAAGTCGCTTTGGACTTGCGATCCCAAGATTCACGAACCACTCCCAAGAAGCTAGTTCGCAGGTGTGGGTGATCTTTTTGATTTTTTTTTTGGTTCGTCGCTGTTTGTATGAAGCGTATATACTTAATTAAATTGAGACATCAGGCAGCAAAAAATAAAAGCTTTAATTCAGCAGCTAAACAAAACATACTTTATAGTCTACTGCTATACTTGCAGAGATAAATACAAATTTTCAAACAATATAAACATACAATGTCACAACCAATCAAAGCAGTTAAATGAAATTTGAATACTCCCGGTTGACAAAAAACAACCAATGACAATATATTTTAGTAGCTGACAGATTTTACTTGCGTATTTAGCTGACGCTAGCGGTGGCACCCAGTCAAAGCCTGTTTGTTTTCAGCGAAGATACTGTGCAGCAACGGATTCCGAGACTACCACTTTTCGACGATTTTACACCGGAAAGGGTTGTCAGGCAACGAGTCATATGAGAACATTTCCGGAGTTCTTTGTTTGATCACGCTCAGTAAAATGTAAACATCATCCTTCCATTCTTCACTTTCCCCCTATTTTGATGATAATAACTCAGATAATAAAAGCGCGGAGGGTTTCCGAATCCGTTGCTAAACAATAATCGGATTAACATTTCACTTTGAGATGCATTTGACTGCATTTTGTCGTTCCCTGCTAACCTTCTTCGAACCTGCTACGACAAATCTTCTACCAATGTCTAATCCAAAGTTCTTCCAAAGCCCCCATTGGCGAATGACAAGCAATGATTAATGTTTCGACGAGTGTTTGCTCCTTATCAGTGGTTCACGTTTATTTCGCCGTGAAAATAATTTCTTCAAATGTCTCTCGAGTGGTTCACAAATCCTTCGCGTGTATCAAGTGTATACATACATTTAAACGAAAGATTAAAGGTGTGTAGCAAAGTGACTAGCTAAATATTTTTTCTCAGAACATGGGCCGGGTTATTATATTAGGCAAAGAAGACAACTTTCTAGGGCCCCCTTGACGTTGGAAATAGGGGCCAAAGCCTCAAGATTTTTTTTTAAAAATATTTTCAGGGCAATTTAGTTTTGTGCTTTCGCTTAATTTACTAGAGATGTAATTTACTCTAACTTATTCTCAGTAAATT
>BGPR01003639.1:0-17290 GCA_013235015.1 Araneus ventricosus
ATTTCTCTTGAGATATTGTAAATGAGAAAACTCTTTGAAGATGTGTGCTGCGATTGATCACACACTTGCGTACACACTGAGTAGCTCTGACACCGTCTCGCAAACGCTTACGAACCGCCAGAAAGACCGCGTAGAAATCTTCCCAGGTTTATTATGCTCCCTACAATGTATACGGATTGTATCCTAGCATAAACCATTAATATTAATACATTTTCTTATGGTGTTTTAAATTAAATTAGGACAGAATTGTTGTTGACTTAGAACAAGATTTTTTTTTATTTTATAAAAATTAGAAGACAAACTGAATATTCAACTGAAACAAACATTGAAAATTAAGAAACTGAAAAAGAAAGATAAATAATATTTTTAAGATATTAAAGGAGAGTTCTAAAAATAAATCTTAAGAGCATGGTGCTAATTCATTGCGAAGCTCACCATAACTGCAACAGACTTTCAAAAGCTCGAAAGACGGAAAAAAAGTTTTAGTATGATCACATTTCGAGAAAAAATCTCGGAAAAGAAATTAAATGCTTAAGTTTGGCAGCACGCTGAGCAAGACGCAAAAAAAAAAAAATCTCTTTCTTCCTGAACGCCTTTCAAACCTTTCTTCAATTGATTTATTTTCCAGCTGAATTTATATTTTTTCATTGCTTCATTAATATTGAACAGTGCAACTGAGATATCCCAGATAGCACGTAAGTTTACAGCAAGTTTGATTTTGACTTGTCATGGCAAAATTTGACGCGTCAAACTTGAATCGAACTTGTAGCAAGTTCGATGTGACAAATAGCGCCACCTCTTTGCAAATCAAACTTGCTGCAATTTTGCAAAACAAGCTTCCTGCAAAGATAGCACAATAAGAGATAATTATCTTTGTCTCTGTTTTAAAAAACATCCGATTTTTAATAGCATCTCCTAGACCGTAATTCTTTTTTATTAATTCAATAAATCAATGATAATTTGTGAAAAAAAATAACTTTTTTATAAAAATATTTTTTGAAACATTTTCCATCTTTTTACTAAATATATCACTCTCACTTTAAAGAAAACTATATCGCCTTTTTCTTAATGCTGAAATTTTAACGTTTATAAACAAAATTAAATCTAAAAAACAGTCAGTGTTTGTTGAACAATAATAACTAGACATTTTGTCCCATTTTAAAGTAATTACTTTTGAACTCTAATTTCATAATTTATTTTACTAGCAAAGCGTAGTTATTAGCAAAAATCGCTCTCTCTTTGACTTCAATCATATTCTCAACTCAAAAAATTAATGAAATCCAGAAAATAGTTAAAAATAAATCGTATACGAATCGAATCGAACGATCTATTAGCGAAATCTATCTTCTCCTCTCAGAGTTCGACTGGCTCAATGGTTTGCGTTTCCGCTTCGGAACCGGGAGGTCGCGAGTTCTATCCCGGGTTGTGTTTCGTGCTCTCTTTTTGCTTTAATTTGCAATAAGTGTGCACGGCAAGTTTGCTGCAAGTTCGTTTCATGGTGACTTCGGAGCTTTCGTTAACTTGCTGCAAGCTTACTGCAAGCTTGCACTCTTGTCATGACAAATTTGTGGCAAACTTGCACTCTTGTCATGACAAATTTGTGGCAAGCTTGCTGCAAACTAAAATTGCTATCTGGGATATTGTTAACTCATTTAAAAGAAGGAGCAAACAAGATAGCACGTGATCAACAATTCCTCTAGATGTTGCCTAATCCTATTGATAATTAACGCCTTTCGTGGGATCCGCAGAAGACAAAGTCATTTATACATATAATCTGACAATCTTAGAGATATAAAAGAATATTTCATTGTTGCTATTATTATAGAGTGAATAATATGGATATTTTAAATCTCTTTATTTCTTAACCTCCGAGTTCTCCCTTCCAATATTTAATTAAATTTTGTATGACTCTTTAAAATTAATTGAAACTTATGGAAAAAATCAAATTTCGATGCGTTTTAAAATTCTTTTTTTTCAGCCTGTAGTTTTTCGAGAATTGATGAAATTTAAAGTTGTTTTGAGAAACCAATTTTCATGTTTAATAAAAATTAAATTTTAACATTTTTTAAATAATATCAAAGTATTTTTAAAATTAAAATATCATATACATCTTTACAAAATACTTTTATTTACGTGCGCGTTCGCATTCTGACGACTTGCATATTTTTACATACATGGCTGTCGAAAGATGATTTGATATGCGAAAGGTGTAATTTTTGCTTTGTAATAAGAACTTCAAATTTTGATCACAACTTAGGAAGCATAACAGTAAATAAATCTTCTCCTTCTCTGCCTTAGCGTCCGGATTTACTTAAAGGTCACGCCGCCACGAATAGAAACAAGGGTAATCACTGCCGTCTGAACAAATTTAAGTGCCTTTGCTAGAGTAATTTGATGCCTTATTAGAATCGCAAATGAGAATTTTAGCCCAAAAGCGCAAAGAAAATATCTAAACCCTAAAATTATTGCGAAGAAAAATGTCACTTGTTCTCTGATTAACGCCTTACATTTTTTAAATCGTGCCTTTCAAAATAGATTGCCAAAGAGATCGCAGTCTCCTCACAGAGGACACAATAGCAGTATGCAGGCCGTGCAAGTGCATAGTTGAAACATGCTGTGGGATCTGTCTTTTAGGACAGCTAAATTTGTAATTTTTCTTTGATAAACCCTGGTCTTTAAATAACTCCATAGCCAAAAAAACAGGGCGTTGGATCAAGTGAACGCAATTGCCAAGACGTTTAGAAAGATGTCTTCCGAAGAGCTTCGTGGCAGAAGGTTCTGAGCAGATAAAGAAACCTGAAGTGGGACAGAGTCTTGTATGAAGATGGTGCTGTGTAGATAATTTGTAGTTAATTCATCTTTTTTCCACATATTATTACAAAAGATACTCCACGTTAATTCTTTAATTCCTTTTTAAATAACTTCACATTTTCTCTTAGAACTAGTAGAACTGTGAACAGTACAACTCACATCCTTCCCCCTCAAAAAATCTAATATTTGTTCTTCGCAGTCTTTAAAGGTTCATCCAACGTTGTCTTTCATTTTGGAGACAACTTCTATTGTATTAAAGCTGGTTTATATTTGGTCCAATGGGCATGTTTAGTTAGAATATAACATAAAAAAGTATTAACTGTACCCTTAGCCACTCAAATCAATAGTTGGTCCTGATATAAATCGTTAATCGAATACTTTTAAAATTTTCTTTTAGCAGAATTCGTCCAGAATTCTGTTAATGTATTCTGGCAACAGTTCTTCTTATTATTCTTGTTCTCCGACGATAAAGAATACTGTTATGGATTAGGTATAAAATTAATTTTAAAAAAGCATTAAAATGAGAGAAGCGAATTGTATGGAAATCAAATTTTTGTCACTGAAAAGTTAATTTTTAAAAATTTAATATTATGTAAAAATAGTTTCCTGAGGTAATTTTTTCCATAGATATCGCGGACAAACGCCTCGCTTTATTTTTAATTATCTGAAATTTTAACCAACGTTTGGTCTTTGAAAAGTTGAAAGTGACTTGTCTTAAATAAAATGTGTGCAAAATTTGGCTGAAATAAGTCCAGTGGTTTCGGAGGAGATGTGGAACATAAATACAATGACTGTCATTTATATTAAGATAAATCCAAACTTTCGCTGATAAATACTACGAGCCATAAAGAAGGTTACAATTAATTAAATATTATTAATAATAATTAATTAATTAGTTGATTTTAATTAATCAAACGTTTAATTTTAATAGTTAAGTTGACAGATTACTTTAATTTGATATTTAATCAAAAACGGAACCAAGATTTGTTTAATAAATTTAATATAAAATAGCCAAAAAAGATAGATATTTAAATAAAAGCTCCCATTTTCCTTATTGCTATTTAAAAACATCTCATTAACTTTAAAAATTGTTTTGGGGTTTTCTTCCTGACTATTTGCTTTTAACTGTCGATGGAGACTTAAATTCACTTTCCAAAACGACCGCATTCATATCCTGTGCTTTAAACACATGTATTTAGTTTTCCACTCTCAATATTGAATAATTTTTATTCTCTTATGTGTTAAGAATTTAGTGACTATTATCTCTGTAACCAGAGAATTCTCTAAGTGAGTGTTTAATATCATGTGATTTTAGCATAAGGCAAAGTAACGTTCGTACAATTATATCGTTACCTAGATTAAATAAATTAATTTTTAAATCTAGAGTCTTTTTTCATTCGTGTCAAGTGTCAAATTTTTGTTACTGTTTCAGATAGGCTGGCTTAATGTTATCTAGGGGATATTTCCACTGTTGGAATGTTTATTTCTTTGACTCCTACCTGTTGAATGATTATGTGTTGGGATATAAAATAAATTGGAGAAATTTTCTGTCCAATAAATTAGCATAAACGTTTGAGTATAATGATAAAACGTTGATATAGTTCAAAATCAAATGTCATGAAAACAAAATCACGACGTAAATATTGCAAAGTCTGGAAACAACGAAGTCATTGGCTATGTCTGTATTGAACAATATGCAATAGTTTATTACTTTTGTAGCATTAACATAAAAAAATCTACATTAGCCTTCCAGCTCTAAGAAAGTTTTTTTTATTTCCAATCGATATACAAAATTTATACTAATGCGTTGTTCAAAAACTTCATTGATCTATGAATCAGGGCTAGAATTTAATTCGGTGACAATTTTAGAAACATTGCCTGTTAGCTCATTCCCTAAGTTTCCAACATGCACTTTCACACACAGGTGAGACGACAAGGGTCTGGATTTACATTTTTTGATATTATTGCTTTTCAATGCTTGGATGGAAGACAAACACTTTCGGAAAATATTTATTTTAAACGTATTATCCCAAATCCACCCTACTACAATACACGAATCAATTTTTGGTCCGCATAGACAATATTATATATATAATTTCACGAACAAAATAAAGTTATACATTATCGAAATCCTGAATTTATTTGGTTTTTAATTCAACGAGATTGTTTAAGCCTCCGCTTCTTGTTATGCTTTGAATTCAGAGACAGGTGGCGCTGTTCTTGTTTACTTTGAAATATTTTCTGTTCATTAAAATTTCAGTCCATTCGACTATGCTCATGTGTGGTGAGGTTTTTTCTGAGCTATGAGTTTGAGTTTTGTAGAACCAAAGGATTTTTTATATGGTTTTAGTGAAAAATTATAAGCGAGGATCCCATAATAATATATTTAGTCCGTTAGTAGTATATCCTTACATATTACTTGATTTATGACATCATTGTTACATTATAAATATATTTTGAAACTGTCTTTTCAAAATCATTTTTCTCAAGCCCTCTTTAGTCCCCCTGCCGAATCTGGTGATATTCCGGTTGATATATACAGTTACACATGCCTCTAAGGAAAGTCATTTAAAAAAAACCCCACTTTTCTGAGCTGGTAAAAAAGTTTTACTTATTACTTGTAGATCGATAAGCATGCAATTTTATGTTCAAATATCTGTAATGTTTATCAACCGGTTTCTTGCGCATATTATTTAAGTTTTCCCTTGTTCTACAACTGAATAACAACTATATAACGGATTCTACTTTATTCATATACTTATGATTCTACATGTATAGATGTTTCTTCGTTATGAAGCGGGGGCGGCCTAAATTTTTCTCCAATTGGGCCCCGCACCAATTAAGCCCTGCGCTATTTACCATCACAGGTTATTGAATTGGCCATATCCGACAACAGAAAAGGAAGTCATCGTTTCATTTACTTGGGTTATTACCTGGGAGAATCTCATTAAATGTCGTCATTGGCAGTAATGGTAAGGAGAATTAAATAAAACATTTTTTATAGCAAAAGATAAAAAACAAACCAAAACTTCTTCCATTTCTATTCGTTAACGCTTTCTTTCCATGGTAAAAAAATTACCCTGGAACTCAGTCTCGGCTTTGGGGACAGAGAGTTCCAGGTTCGAGACCCTATTTCACCGAAGATCTGCCGTGTATGGAGCTTGCTTGCTGCAAGCTAAATCATACAAAGTGGCCAAACGTCCGCCCGTTGGTGTGGCGTGGAAGTTTTGAGAGGGGGTGCCAGCTCAGATGTCGTCTCATCATCTGACCTTGGTTCAAAATTACGAGGTCCGTCCAGAATCAGCCCTGGTGTTTCTTCAAAACGGGACGTTAATATAACCAAACTAAACTAACTAATTTTTATCAGTAGTATGTTTTAATCCAGCTGTCATGCTACTGGATGAAAAATGTTCCCCGCCATTTTAATATTGAAATCAAATGCATATTTTGCATGAGGAATAATAAGATATTGAAACGGCGCCGACAACGTGCATGACAAGGACAGTTACTTGCCTTCTTTAGGGAAGTTCATTGCGCCAAAGAACAGGACAAATAACACGAGTTAAATGTGTGCCACTATTTGAAGTTTAAGATTATTTTGGTAAAGGAACCATGAATACCAAAATATGCATAAGGGACTCAGTTGAAATTATATTCCTGGGAAAAAGTCAGCTATCGGGAAGTGGCTAACCTGTATCTAGCCGACAACAAACAGAACAAGTGCAAGGCTACTGAAAGTACAAAAATTAAATTTCTAATCATAATTTGATGTTTAAGACTACCTTGTTAAAGGAACCATCAATATAAAATAATGCGTAAAATACTTAGTTGATATTAAATTTCGGGGGAAGAAGTTAAAATTCGGAGTTAGTCATTTTTTTATCTAGCAAAAATCATGTCACAATTTAACATTAATTAGGGAAAACTTGTGGTAAGATAATAAATTTACTTGTTAATAATAAGCAGCACTTTTCAGTAAATTCTAAAACAGTAATAATGTTTTGACCGTATGTAATGAAGGATAATCATTTCATTTTCACCGTCTTGCATTACTACCACTATTTCTATATTAAAATTGTGTATGAAAAAAGCCATAATTTTTAAAAATTTAATCTTGTATTGGTGTTTGTTTTCTTTTTTTTTTGAATTGCTGACCTAAAAATAACTTTAAGGTTGGCATAAGTAGCAAAAGCGTAAGAAGTGATGGGCGGGGGGACTAATCCTTTAGATGAGGAGCTCTACTAAATTGGCAATCACACTTAGTTCGAGAATTTGAAATCAACACCAAATATACTTAATCGAGTTTGTTATTCAGAAAAATGTAAGACAACTACATAAATTATTTATTTTCGCTTGTTAATTGTTCTTTCGATTAATAAATAGTAACTGCAGAAATAAGCGTTTTCTCGAATTTAAATACCATTACCTGAAAATTAATAGGTGTCATGCTTTCAGGACACAAAAACGTTTTTAAAAAAACGCTTTTACCAATGCATTAAAAGAGAAAATAATAATTTTTCTTAAGAAATCTGGAGATCAAAACAAAAATCGGAAAAGCGTGAGGCTCAGACAGAAAAGCTGTAAGTAAATTAGAATTGCAATCACATTTATAATATATTTAATATGATGAATGTTTAATAACATTAGGTTTCTTATGATAATCATTGTTGTTTTATATCATTCTCCTATTGTTTTCAGCGACTCACGCTTTTACGATTTTTTTTCTAATCTCCAGATTTTTGAGAATTTTTTTTTCTCTTTCAGTGCATTGTGAAAAGAGGTAACATAAGAGGGAAAAGAGGATAACATAACCACATAACATAACACCACTCCATGCCCCTGCAACTATAACCATATGGTTATTTAAGCAGTGACGTGGTCATGAAGTGGAAGAGAAATCACAACACCCGAAGGGGTGACCTCTCTTAAAACTTGACATTTCTCTATACCGCTGCCTAATTAAAAACGCGACAAGTCTACAAACATTTACAGGAGCAAAGGAAGGATTGCTATTGTGCTATACATTAAAAAAATATTTTGGAAACATGGGAAAATAAAACCTTGAAAAACACAATATTACACAGTTATACATGAAATAGCTAGAAAATAATAAAAACAAAAATGCAATGGAAAGACTATACGAAGAAAAAAATACATTAAAAAAAACAGAAAATGAAAGGAAAAAGATGAAAAACAAATTAATACAGTAATAAAAATAACATAAAAATGTACACAAGAACAGAGAGATGGGCCGCAGAGTATTTTAAAAAGTTTGATTTTGAAGAGGAGTTGGCTGATGGAACTCTATTTGAAGGAGAAACACGGACGATCTTGGAAGAAAGTCCTGAAAGAACGACAAAGCTGTTCTGAGTTCATTAGGGGATGATGGGCTGAAGAGGAGGCGAAGTTGAATGTTGAACTGGTGAAACGGGACTTTCCATCTCCAAAGGAAAGGGTGGAGTGATGAAGACGCATGAAGGAAAGTTGAAGTTTGGTTGGATTTAATTTCCCTCATCGCTGGAGGAAGAGGTTGTTCGGTTGCTGAAGTTGCTAATTAATAAAATGTTGGCCAAGAATGTGGGAATGGGACGAAAGCATTGGACTCAACTGAGAAGACTATTGAAGGAACGAAAAAAAAACAATTAATTGGGATCTGGACGGAAAAGACTGGTTTCTCTTTGGAGAAAGTGGAGCAAATTATGTATCTTCCTTCTTGACGTTGAATTGTTGGCCACTCTTCGGAACCATATTGGCTGATGTTGTTGGTTGGGTGGTGCCATATGGTAGGAGGTTGTGAGGAGGCAAACCGTAGCATAATGGATTGGTGTGCCGATTTCCCCACAAGAACAGAAAGAGGTTTCGGCAAGGTTGAATCTATGGAGAAACGAAGGGAAAGGCCCATGTCCTGTGAAAAATAAGACTTCGTTGCGTGTCCAGTTAATTGGATGCAAGCTAACTTTGGGAATTATGTTGTGAATGAGCCTCCCAGTATCTCCATCATCCCAAGCCATTTGCCAGGTGGCCAACATCTTCTGTCTTAAGAATGTTTTGATAAAAGATTTTGTTAACTCGAGTGGTGTTTCAGGAAAGTTTTCCGTTTCTGCTGCCTCCTTAGCCAGTCTGTCTGCTTCTTCGTTCCCTATGTAACCAGCATGGGCTTTGATCCACGACACTCTGATGTGAGGATGACTATGGAGTAACTTGAAGATTTTCCGGGCAATTGAATTGTGACTCTTTGGGTTTGCTGCTGAATTGATGCTGGCTTGGTTGTCTACTAGAATAGTCAGTTGTTGAGTTGGGAGGGAAACGGCGTGTTCCACTGCTTTGAGAAGAGCTAGGATTTCTGCCTGGAAAACTGTATTTCTAAGAGAAAGCCTGGTAGACCATCTGTGGGTAATGTTGACGTCGGTCAAAACACAGAAGGCTGCACCCACACCCCTCTCTGTTTTCGATCCATCGGTATAAATTCTAAGTCCAGTGTTTATGTTGCCTCCGTCATCCAGGGAAATTTGAGTTGGACTTAGATGTTCCGATGGGTGTGTTGACCATCCGGTAGCTTTTTCTTCAATTTCACTGGGATCGATGTCACTGATGTTTGTAGAAAGAGGAAGTCTAAGTCTGAAGAGTGCTGTGCCACGAGCTTCTCTTTGTAATTGTAGATGAAGAGGAGGGATACCTAGTATGACCTGCAGAGCTGCCGTGGAGGTTATCCTGTAGGCACCTGAGATCGCCAGGAGGAACGGACGTTGAATTGTTGAGAGTTTTCTGGCGATTCGGACTGTAGGTTCTAGACACCAGGCGACTGCCCCATGCGCAAGCACCCGTTCTGTTACTGTTTTATAAAGGGTCCTTCGATGAATAAGGGGAACTCCCCAGGATTTCCCGGCTATTTTTAGGAGATTATGATAAAGTTGAGTCGCTCTAGTAGATTGTGCTTTAAGGTGGGTGTTCCAATTCATCTTTTCATCAATATAAATTCCGAGATATTTAATAGCATGGGCCCTTTTAATTCTTTCGCCTTGCCAGCGAATGGTAGGTCCCCTAACTAGCTTGCTGATAAGGAGATAATTTGTTTTTTCTGCTGAAATTTGGAGTTGGTTTTTGCTTGTCCAGGTAGAGAATTTAGCAATAGATTCGTTAATTTGTGACTCAAGTTGGACTCTAGTCGGGGCATGGGAAACCAGGACAAAGTCGTCTGCGAAGGCTTGAATGCTGGTGTTAATTGGCCAGTTTTCTTGAAGTATTTCATTTGCGACCAAATTCCAGAGGGCTGGTCCACTGCAAGACCCTTGAGGACAGCCTTGTTTTTGGTCCCTGATCGCTGGTCCTTCGCAGGTATTTAGGATGACCTTCCTATTCTGGAGAAGATTTTTAAAGATATTAACTATGTTTGCTGGGCATTTACTATTGTCAAGGTAAGATGCAATTGCGCTGTGCTGAATATTGTCAAAGGCACCCTTAATGTCGATCGAAAGCACCAGTACGTGATCACCATTTGCCTTTCCCTTGCGGATGGTATCCAAGAGTTTCGTGATGGCCATTTCTGTTGATCTTCCCTCACGGAATCCGTACTGAAGATTGCTAAGTCTGTTGTTCTTCTCGAGGTGAAAATTGAGCCGTTGGGTGAGGAGCTTTTCTAGAACTTTACCTATTGTCGGGAGCAGAGATATGGGCCGGTAAGAAGATGCTTCTGTTTTAGATTTGCCGTGTTTATGAAAAAGAATGATATTTCCAACCTTAAGGGGATCGGGAAATTTAGCCAATTTAAGGCAAGTGTTGAAAAGTTCCATGAGGAGGAAGGGGAATTTCTTGAAAATTTGCTGTATGATGATGTTGTCGATGCCATCTGGTCCTGGTGCTTTTCCTTTGGATAGATGATGGATGACAGTCGCTACTTCTCCTTTGGTGAAGGGGCAGTCGTTTGCGGTGCAAGGCGGGATGTAAGTGGAACTATTACTGTTGGCAGGATGGGGGAAGATTTTCTCCAGAATATCTTGAGCTATTTTGAGGTGGTTTCCTGAAGGATCTTGATTATTTAAGGCTATTAATTCGGCTGGCTTGATCGCTTTTCTGAATGCAGCTTTCTAATGGGTGCCGTATGGATTCGTTGCTATTGTGCAGAATGATTTCCAGCCGGAATTCTTTGCAGTCTTGACTTTTCGCATGTACTTTTTCAGTTCTTCTTTATGGAATTGGAATCGGGCATTTCTCTGATCTTGCGGTGCCCTTTGTGCACGTCTTCTCAGCGCCTTCAGTCGGTTTTTTTCTATTTCAAGGTCTTGTGTATACCAGTTTGGAGTTGGAGAAAGATTTTGATTCTTAGTGCGGTAGGATTTGTTACAGGCTTCAATAACGCAATTTTGGAGGAGGTTTGTTGCTTCGTTGATGTCCTTTTCATTCTGACTATTTCTGAAGGCTCTCAATAGAGAATTGACATAAGGTTTAAGGTTTTTGAGGAAAATATTGTGGTTACCATGACGAGTTTTGTACCTGGTAAAGGTGCAGTTCTTCACGGATGAATCGATCGTGATTTCAATGTAATGATGGTCGCTGAGGGACGGTTCTTCCAAGACTTCCCAATTGGCAATCTCACCAATCATTTGTTGAGTGCAGAGGGAGAGGTCAGGCCAGCCTTTGGAGGAGTTGCGGGTAAAGGTTGGAGGAGCATCCGAACTATTGTTAATAAAAAGATTGTTGGCAAGAATGAACTCCTCAATGGCAGTTCCACTGGAGTTCACATCACTGTAGCCCCAAAGGGTATTATGGCCATTAAGGTCTGCCCCAATAAATATCTTTTCTCTTGGAAGAGATGAAATTATTTCTTGGATTTCCAGCAGTGTTTCTTGTATATTAGAATATGGAGAGGAGTAGGCCGAAATGAAAGTAGTCGGTTGCTGTCCTGTTTGAATTTTGACTGCAACCGTGTTTTGCTTGCAGGAGATCAAGGCTACATGAAGTTGTCTGCTGGGAATGATGACTGCTGCTTTGTTTGAAATCGAATTGAAGATGCTCCAAGATTGTGGGATACCTTTAATTTGGCTATCGTAGATGTATGGTTCTTGTAAAAGGAGCAGATCTGATTGAAGTTTATCTGAAGTAGGATGAAGAGTGTCGTTTGCAGCTTTAGTTCTTCCCAGGTTGATTTGGAGGACTTTAAGGGTTTTGAGGCAAGTAGAAGAGACTTTATTAAAAGAGACTGGTGGGGTAGCTATGCTCATAAGTAATCCCTAGTCTTCTTATAGGCTTTAATTTCTTTCTTGTAGCATGGACAGCTGAGGTCTGTTGCCCTATGTCTGATGTTGTGATTTGTATCGCTGTTTCTGTTACTCTCTTCGCAATTAATGCAGAGTTGAAAATTGCTTCTGCAATATGAGGTACTGTGGCTGTCTGCACAAATTCCGCAGTTTGGAACAGTGTACTTGCAGTTTTGTCTCGTATGACCGAACGCCTGGCAAAACTGACACCTTTTCACGTGGAAGAATTCCTAAATCTCTTTAATTGGAGGAAATGCTTGTGAGGAGCCTCCATGACCCAGTGGGATGTGTCTGGCTTCCTGCCTTTCAATTTGAATCGAGTACGGAGGTTTTCTCCATCTTCTGTGTAAGTTCTAAGGGCCTCCTGCACTTCCTGGTCAATGATGGTATTTGGAAGGTCATATATAATGATGCTTGGGTGGCGTTTTCCCGGCATTCTATGAGAAACTTTTTCCTTTGCTGAATTATCTCCATCAAGTCTGGAAATAATGGATTGGATATCTTTAACAGAGTCACAGGAAACTGCTACTCCCTGATTCTTAACTTTCCTAAACTCCCTGATTTTAACGTTGGCCTCTGGCCGAATAGTATTTTTGAGAATTTCCTCTACTGAAGTAGCTTCGGAACTATCCTTAGCCGGGTAGACAAGAATCGTATGGGGCTTTCTCATCCCTCGCACAGCATCAGAGTAGCTAAAATTCTCTTGAAATTGAGAGAATGTAGTATTTTGTTCATTTTTCTCATTTTTTTGGAGAGTTGCTTCTGCATTAAAAAGGGCCTTCTCTGTCAGTTGGGTGCATTTGAACACAAGGACGTCGAGAAGACTGTTGGCTATATCCACTTTTTTGTCGGAAAGGTGAGAACAATCAATTTCTTTACAGTTCACAATGTTCCGCAAGCGATTGATGATTTCGCTAATAGGTGCATCTTCATCAAATGTTAAGAGTTCCTTTTGATCATTCATTGAAGAGGACGAAGAAAGCTGTAAGGTGCTACTGCGCAAAGAGTATTGAGAGATATTCTCACCTAAGACAAGAGATTTCGTTGGCTCAGCGGAAGTTTTTTTCTTATTTGCCATTTTGGTCAAAAGAAGAAAAATGAATTTATACAGTTCTACAAAAAATGACGAGACTGATACTAAGAATATGAAAATGAAAAACAAAGCAATTAAAAGACGGCTGGGGCAGTTGTTTACAGACCAAATACCACCGTATGCGCCATACCATACAAAAAAAAATACTAAATTAGACTAAAAGAGAAAAAAAAAACTATAAAGGCAATTAATAAAAACGTAAACAAACAATTAAAGGAAACCGAAAAATTTAAGAAAAACAGAAATGTTGAAGAGTCCCAAAGTAAAACAATTGAAAAAGAAAAAAAAACTTTATACAAACAATCAATCTCTCCAAAAATTCAAGTGCAAAGTACTCCCTCCTCTCCCCCTCACCCATTAATTATTTTAAAAAAAATTTAAAAAAAAACTCTTTCCCCCAAATTCCACGAAAACACTCTGTTAAAGAGAAAAGAAAAGAAAAAAAACTTAACCATGGGGAGCTGAGGACAAAGAATGGGGCAAAAACAAAACAATGCAAAAAGCATGAAATTAAGTGTTAGAAAAGAAGGAAGTGATCCAACGCAAAAAGCAAGAAACTGGAAGTCAAAACTATTGAAGAGGAACGGATAAAAGTAGCGAATGGGGAAGAAAAGCATTAGTAATGAAAACAAAAAAAAGAGAAGGGAAACATGCAAGTAACTGAAAACCATACACACACACTTTCCCCCCTCTCCAGATCCAAAACCCCTTCCCTCCTACTCTCAGCTCAACAACGTTTTCACTGATCGGCCATGTGGAGCCGGAAGGGCTATAACCCCCAAAAATGTCTCCTACGCCCGAAGGTCACGGGGAGCACGTGCCGAAAAGGGAGGAGGAAAGAGGGTTGCTTTCATGCATTCTTTCCCATCAGAAGTAAAAAAGTAAACGTCAAAAGAGCAAATGAGCGGGGTTGAGAATCGCTGGGAACCAAAATGCTTGCCGCAAATCGTAAATCTAGCAACTAATCTGAAAGAACAAATAAAGAGAAAGAAAAACTAAGAAAGGAAGCGACAACTCCTTGCCAAAGTCACAAAAAAAGAAGGGGAGGGAAAGGAGACAAACACAAAGAGAGCAGAGAGAAAGCCAGCAAAGCCGAATAACAAGGTATATGTTATTAATAAAAAAACAAAAACGTTAACCAGCAGAAGGGGTTCACAAAAACCTAAGAAAAAGAAAAGCAAAAAATATACAGAAACGGTATGGCGCACACTAAATGGTCATAATAGTCCGAAAATACTTACCCCATAATGCCGAAGGAAACTAGCCTTCCATTGCTGAATGGCTCATTCTTGAAAATCTAGGTATCATCAGGTGAGAACAAGCAAAATCAAAGAAGCTGTCGAGGCTGGGAACAATCACAATCAGAGATGAATGTAAAAACAGTCACTAATTTAAAGAGTACAATAAGGGAGGCAAAACGAAACGCTGGGAAGACGCCTCGCTAATGCAGAGAAGACACCGTAACATAACCACAAGTGAATCTCTTCCTTCCTGCCTTTGTTTCGGGATGTTCCGAAAGATCATGCCACCACGAATAGGCACACGGTTAAACATTGCTGCCTGAAAAAATTCGAGATCCTCTGCTGGTGTAATTTGGCGCCGCATCAGAATCGTAAATTGGAATTTGAGTACCCTATGGACCAGCGAAAATACAAACCTCCTAAAATTATGGAGGAGAAATACGTTACTTGTTCTCTGATTAACGACTTACACTTCTTTTAAGTTGCGCCTTTCAAAATGGATTGCAAAAGAAATTGCAATATCTGCACGGCAGACACAGGAGTAGTATGCAGGTCATGAACGTGTATAGCTAAAACATGATGTGTAATTCTATCTTTGAAGACAGCTAAGTTTGCAATTTTACATTGACAAACCCTGCTATTGAAATAATCTCATAGGCAAAAGTCAAAGGGTGTTGGATCTTGTGAACAGACTGACCAAGGCGTTTGGAATAATCAGCTTATTAGGGATGGGAAAAAACCTACTGTTCAAAACCGAAAACCGGTTTCTTTGCTTCGATTAACCGGTTGTTTTCGGTTATATTTTTGACCCAGTTATAACAGGTCTTTTTTTTTTAAATTCAAAAACCTGGTGAAAAAAAACCGGCCAAATTAGCTTTGGAAGAGAGTTAAATTAAAGAAATCAGGTCACTACTATTCAGTGGGCAGTGGTTTTTTATAAAAAATCTTAATTAATATTTCTACAATTAAAATAATTTTTAATATGGCTAAATAATATATTAGCAACACTGTGGTTAAGTAGCAAAGGCGGTGCATCGGTCATGCGCAAGGTTTCGTTTTCGTGGTAATCGCTGAAATGCAATACTTTCGATTCAATCAGTACCAACAATACACAACTCCCACATTTTGAAGTTTGTATGAGTTAATTGCCTTAGGAACTCTCGAGTCCTGTAACCTACCGCAATTTATTTGAGTAAAGCTCTCCTTTCCAGTAAATTCTGAAATCTCACCCGGTCAGTGGTATAGTTGCAAAATATGCAGTGCCAAGGCACTCTAAAAGCAGAACCGGAACGCTGTAACCTGGGTGACAAAATTCGCGCTGTTTTAGAATGTCTTCACATAACTTCACATTTTCTCTTACAAGAAAAGTTGTTGTTTCTACTACAAAAAAATAAGCAGGTTATTTGCGCACTTCAAACATTTTCCTCTATCGGCCAAAATATGAACTACGTACTTTTCATTCTGAGCGTAACTCCTGAGGAAAAAAATTCTGTGTTTTTAGATCTTAAAAATTAAGAATTACTTAAATAAATTAATTATTTAATTAATTAAATATTGATTAATTATTAACTGTTTACAGACCGAATTCAGACCCAGGTTAATTTCTAATAACTTTTTTGTATATTTCATCTTCAAATTCTTTAGTTTAAAGATATCAATAAATAAAACAGGAATAAAAATGTTTATATATGTTTTTATAATGTTCCCAGTTGGGAACATTGTACACTTCTGATTAAGCTCATTACACTAGACATGGAAATGGAAGGCAGCGATGAGCAGACTGAATAATAAGCAAAGTATTGTAAAAATTATTTTTATTACTAAGCACAGATATGGATTTAATTGAAAATTTATGAATTTAAATGAATAAAAAATATATTTTTCACAGAGAAATGCAAAAAAAAAGAAACTGTATAATGGTATCCTTTGGCACTCTGGGAACAAGTTCAAATGCAATACTCTTTTTTTCCCTTATTGTACTGCATATATGTATTACAACTAAGCAATGACTTTCACTTTTCAGCTGCGATATGCAACCGGCAGCGTTTGAACGCGTTTGAGATCCATCCTTTTCTGCTCCAGTTCGTAAAATTTTATTTTTTAGACGAAACTCCAGATCAGTAAGTTGGTTATGTTTCCCTGAGTTGCTGTATGCAATAGCCATCCAGAAACAACAACTATATTTAGTACATTTGCAAATAAAATAAACCACTATTTCTTTTTACAAAGTTGTGACGGAAGTTTCTCGCATTTATACAACTGATAAACCCAGCCAAGAATTATATTTATGAATCCAATTTCGTTGCAGTATGCAAACCTTTATCTTCTGTGCATAGAAAGTTGAAAATATTAATTAGAAGAAACTATCACTACAGCATAATCATTCCGGCTGTACGAAAATGTTTATAAGACAAATTTATAATTACCACACAGATTACAGATGAAAATAAATATTTTCCGCCAAATTTTAAAGAAATAACCTTTTAACAGACGAAGGTTATTTCCTTTCCTGAATTATATGAGAAATGTCCTTTCCATTTTGCTTTCAGTGGAAACTTTCAATAGAGAAGTTTCTTCTTCCACAGAATAGTCACTACTGGGCAATGTTCCGAAACTTTAATGAATTAAAGCAAATGCGTTTCTTATTTATATAATTTTATTTTAATGTTATTAATAAAGTGGACATTTTTAAGTATGTGCTCGGAATTTTAGAAATTTTGAATCTTTTTTAATTTATTAGGAATTTTTATACTACGTACAAATTAAAATGTAAAAATAGCCCATTTTTAAGAATTCCTGTACGTTACCCATGTTATATCTGAAACATAATTTGTATATCAAGAAATCAAGCTTACTTTCATTTATAATTAACAATTTTCTCAAAACAATAT
>BGPR01003639.1:17315-77413 GCA_013235015.1 Araneus ventricosus
TCGACACTTCGTTCAGTTACACGTATGCTGAATTATGGTAGTTATTTTAACCCATGTAAACTTGGTGGGAACCTTGGACTCTTTTTTTTTCATTGTCTACAGAAATGTTTCCTAAGCAAGTAAATAATGATCATGTCAGATTAACTCAATTCAGTTGTCGGCATATTTTTATTTCCTTATTCCTCTTGTGCAGAATATAGAATTTAGATTTCCAACTTAGAATGACTCACATTATGACCAGCGGCATGTTAGCTGATTCAAATATTCTGAAAAAAATGAAAACATAGCAACCTTAACTATTCAACAATGCTGCTAAATATCTCTAATGTACCTGAAACTATATCTCGGAGGCTTTGTTAAAAAAGATTGATGAAATAAAATAACTAAACAAAATGTATGAGTGGGTAAGCCATACACTCTCTAGCAAAGTTCAATGTTTCATAAAGCAAGAAATTTTAGAACTAAGAGAAACGTCTTTGTTGACAGAAGCTTAGTTTTGTATTTATAATTTTTTAGTTATATATTGCTTAAACTTTTTTTTTTATAAAATATATTTATTAAATCACTTCTACTTTCTCTGATTTCAAGAATCAATTTTAGATTTTGAAATATTATTAAAATTAATTTTCACTCTTGATGAAAAAGACTACCTCTGACATTGTCTATTATTGAGTATTATGGAAATAATTTGCAGCTGCCATAGTAGAAAGAATTCACAGAAATGGTTGTATCGTAAAAAGTACGACATGTACCCCCTGTGATGGAAATATTTAGCGCGCCCGACTGACGTTTAATTTTGTTTTGCAGTATCGTATTAGCAATGAAACTTCTTCTTTGGAATTAATACTAAAATATTATTTTAAGTTAAGTAATATTCAGGAGAAAGACTTCTGTGTGGCAACTTATTGTGTATTGCATTTTCGATGAGTTGTTAAAATGATTTTCTTGCTGCAATATCTTCGGAAGTTAAGGAAAATCATCGAAAATTCCACTAATTTTTTATAGATTAAATGTGTAGGTAAAATTCTTCAAAAGGGATCGATAGCACATTCACCATCAATATGTTTGAGCTAAGTTTCGTAAGCTCTCAGGTTCCATCGGTCTGATCCGTAGAGCCTGTTATACACACACATTCTCCTTTATTACTAGACGTCTTCCCGCGACCAATAAGCCGTAATATATTTCATGAATATCTTTGTAGTAATTCAGTATGTGGTTCCTAATAGTAATTTTTAATTTCAAATTTTTTGATAGATATTTTATGTTCTTTCAATACTTTCCTTCTATAGGCAATAACTGTGTAATGTATGTGCAGCACAATTGCCGTTGTCGCATCAACTTCACTTCTAATTCCTCTTGCGAAATATACATTTGTTAACTTTAAAATTGCGGGACCTTTCACGTTTTCTGTGCATATTAGCTGGATGGAAATATGCTGGTTAAAAAATATCAATAAACATTAAGATATTACTAGCTTCAACGATACCAAGAAACATGCAAATAAATATTTATATGAACAGAAAATGCGCTTGATTTATTGAACATTGAAAAGTATAAGTTATGCAAGAAATATTTTTTATAAGGTTATTAAAATTTTTTTATTAATGTAGAACAACAATTGATAGCATTGAAGTAATTTTTTTGGCTTTCAGATGGTGTGAAGAAATTATTTTACTTTACTGTAATATTTCGAAAGTTAAGAACGAAAAGCAAGAAAATTTCGCTATTTACAATTAATTAAAAATTTTAATAAATTTTAAAAAGCGGCTCAGTACACATTCACCCCCTCAAGGAGTATTTGTGCTAAATTTGTGTTAAGATCCTCGAAAAGGATCTGCCCATGGTAGCGACCTACACACAAAACACACCAAAATTCTGCTTTATTATTGGTAGAGATTAGTGAGAGTGTGATTCATGTAATACCTTGAGATTTTAAGAATTTTAAAGATTATGAATAATGTAACACTAATAGACAGAAGATATGTGATATTGTTGGAATGACTGAGGTGAGTCCACTTGGTTTGCAGTCGTGGATGGATGTTTATATGGGAAACGATGCTTGGGGCCTGAGAGGGTAGACATGCAGAGGCTCCTGCACATGTTCATCCTCCTTGCCGTGCTGGTTTGGGCTTCACTGGGGATTATAATCAACTTGAGATAGTTGTGCTTTTTAACTCAATGAGTATTGCTTTGTTTTTTGTAGACATCTGGTTATATTTAATAGTCATTATGTGTTGAATTAATCGAAATTAGAATCGAGAATAGCAACTCATAAATCATTCGATTCTGATTAGAAATGGATGACACGTATTGCTATGCACTCTGAAATTTCTCCCAATGTTTTAATGATGTATAGCTCTTTGAGACGATCTGGAGACAGTACATTACTTTGTTATCTATTACTACGCATAATTTCGTTTGCGATTGAACAATCTCTCAATCGCACCTTTGGAACGAACGTGATGCTCTATACAAACAGAGAATTCTCTTATGATATTGCTTGACAAAAATTGGAACTGAAATCAATCTATACTGAAAAAATCAAAATGAGTCCGTTTTGCTCTGCATTATATTATTCAAAATACAGTTTCAAAATTACTTGTTACTATCAAATTATATATAGCTGACAGGGTATGGAGAAAAAAGCAATAAGCTATCAGTGGTCATGCTTTTAAATTCTAAATATTTTATTTATTTTGACCCAAATATTCTTTTTTACTTTCCTTGCAAAACTTTTAAAATACATAACAGGAAAAATACAGAAAAAAGCTAAAATACAAAAACCTAGAAGGGTTTTCGATAAGTCAGTGCCGAGTCCGTGATGTGGCGCACTTTAGACTCGTCGAAATTTATAGTTCAGCACTCCTGAATGATTAGCACGAAGTTTACTGAACTTATTTGAATCCTAATACATAATGATTTCATAAGATGCATGAGAAATAATTTCGTTCGTGATAAGAAGTATCTTCTAGAAGGTGAAAACAACTGCAAACCAAATGCTAAGCCATAATAATACGGTGACTATGGCTTCTTATAGCAAGGAGTATAACTGGTTGGAAACTTCAGAAGAGCCGCGATGATACTTCACTGGGAGGCTGAATAAACAAGCCCTGTTGGGTTAGTTCTCTATAGATCATTAAGAAGTCATGAAAGAAAAGTGATGGATGACAGAGAGTGAGGATTAGGGTGCGAATTACTAAGACAATAATTCTGAAATCGCGCTAACTTATAACTGACATAATATTTCTCTTGAGATAAAATGCAAGCTAAAGAAACTCTTTGAAGATGTATTGCTGCAAATGATCCTACTTGCTTCATTTTACATAATGGTAGCTCTGACACCCGTCTCACTAAGCACACACAACCGCCAGAAAGACGGTAGAATCTTGTAGTTTATTATACTCCACAGTATACAGATTGTATCTAACAACATTATATTAATAACATTTTCTTACATGGTGTTTAAATTAAATTGGGACAATTATTGTTGACTTAGAAAGTTTTTTTGTTTTATAAAAATTAGAAACAAACTCAATAAGAACAAACATTGAGAAAATTAAGAAATAGCAGAAAGAAAGAAAACAATATTTTAGATGTAGAGTTCTAAAATAATGATCTTAGAGCATAGAATATTAGTTGCTGAAGCTCACTAACTACAACAGACTTTTACAAAGACTAGAAGCCGGAAAAAAGTTTCAAGTAATCATTTCAGAAAAAATCTGAAGAAGAATCAAATGTTAAGTTTGGCAGCAGTGAGCCAGAGACTACAAAAAATTATCATTCTGACGCCTTTCAAACCTTTCTTCAATTGTGTTATTTTTTCCAGTGATTTATATTTTCATTGCATTCATGTATTGAACAGACAGTGAATCCTCAGATAGTAGTCAAGTTTAAGCTTTGGATTGATCATAACTAAAATGACGACGTCAACAGTCCTTAGAATAGACTTGTACAATCTATGGAGCAAATAACGCCTCTTACCTAATCCTGGGCAGATTTCAAATCAGCTTATAATAGCAAATAAGATAATCTATTTGTTCTTAGTTTAAAAGACATCATTTTTATGATCTGCGTAATTACTTTTTATTGAATCAATAAATAGATATTTGTAAATAAATAAATACTTCTTAGTTGCCAAAATATTTTTGAAGCAATTTTAACGCAATCTTTGATATTGAATACTTCACTGGTAAAAAATCAAACTTTCGATGAACATTAGTTAAAACTCTAATTATCTACAGGATTACAGTGGTTTGATGAACAATTAAAACTAGACTTTTGTCCTTTAAAGTGTTTTGAACCAATTCAAATTTTTTTCTGCACGAGTTATTAGCAAAAATTAACTGTTTTAATTTAATCTTAAAAGTCAAAAATATAAATAAAATATTACAAATATAATCGTATACGATCAGCTATCTGAGACTATTATCTTTCTTCTTCTCTCAATTGACATGGAATGTTTTTTAATTGCCTGTCGAGAACGGATGATTCTGAGTATACGTATCCGGGTTGTCGATGTCTCTTTATTGCTTTGATAAGTGTCACAGGTACAAGTTCTACAAAGTCGTAGGAGATCAACCCGTAACTGTCAAACTTACCTACGAACTTACCTCTTGTCCTTGTGACAAATTTCTTAAAGGTTTCGCCCGATGATCATACAAATCTGCGGCGCTGATATGCCAAATTTAAAGATGCTATCTGGATGTTGTATCATTTGAAACAACATAGATCCAGTGATAATCAGTCCCAAGATGTTCGCATAACCGGCAAAACATGCTATTCATGATCCGCTAAAAGTTTTGCATTCGAGCAAAAGATGCACATATTTCATCTGATTCTATTGTTATGTGGTAATGTGATACTTTCTAAATGTGCCTATTTCTGACCAGTTCTCCTCACAGTAGGTAACTAATACAGTATTCATGGCGTCTTTTAAATTAATGATTTGGAAAATGCAATGGCAGTTCGTCTTTTAGAAAATTCTTATTTTTCTTTAACGCCTGTGGTCTTCGAAGGCATTGATGCAAAGAATCAGGATTGTTGATAAGTGTTTAATACAGTGATCATTTTTTAAAATCAAGTTTTTAAAATGTAATTCTATCACTTTAGCAAAATACTTTATTACGTGGCGGCGTTCGATTCTGACGCACGATTTAATAAGCGTCAGAAATTGATATGGGTGAGATTCGTGGACTTCATTGTGATCAGCAAGATTAGGCAGATAATTAGTTAATCTTATCTTCCATCTTATGCAGTCGGATTACCAGTCCACGCCTAGGATTGACAAAGTATCATGTCAACTGAAAATTTGATTACCTTGCAAGGTATTTTCCTTATTGAATCATAGAATAAATTTTTAGCCAACAAGCCTCACAATCTCCTACCTAAAATCTATTGCGAAGAATGTCTTTCTTATTACTCATTTAAATCGTCCTTTCAGAAAGATTTGAGTGCTATCCCAAGAGGGACACTGATTGGGCCATACTATCATGTTAGAGATACTTAAAGATCTGACTTTTAGGCACAATTGTATTTTTCTATTAACCCTGGTTTAAATAACCAAACCAAAAGTATGGCGTGATAACTGTATTCCCTAGGACCACATCTTTAGAATCAAAGACTGATCCCAGAGTATAGTGTGAAGTTCGACGATAGCAAACAGGAAGAGTCTTTCAGATGTCTTGTAGAGTGCAATTGGTCTTCACATCTTGTCAAAAGTATCTCCCGCATACAGTTCCTTCTTATCTAAATATCACTTGTTCTCCGACAGATAAAGTACTGAACTGGATTAGGTAAACAATCAGCTCTTACACAAGTTAAATAGAAAGCATTGTATAGTCAATGTCTGTCCTGAAGTTCATTTTACAATTGTACTATTAGTTTTGCGGGACAATATTTCATATATCAAGAAACCTCGTGTATTTAATTTTGAATTTAATTGGCATCTTTGAAGATTGAAAGTGACTATAACATAAAATGTTGCAAATTTGGCCTGTAGCAGCTCAATCAGATGGTTCAGGTAGAATATGAAATCATTAACAATTACTAATATCTTTAGCGATTATTCAAATTATTAGAAAATTCTAGCAACAGTTCGTTCACCAATACATGACATAAAGAAGTGTTTATGGATTAAGTTGAAATGTATTAAAAAACATTACAATTACGGAGATAGAATTTATTAATCAAATTGCGTTAATTTTAATAATTAGTTGAAATTATTATGTTTTCCTATAATTTATTTTCCAGAACAACTGGACACCATGCTTTATTAATTACAAATTTAATATACGCGTGGCTTTGAAAGTTAAGGGGTAGACCAAAGAGGAAAGGATGGTGGAGATGTGGACAACAGTACTCATTGAACACTTTCCACAAATATCATCTACACTTAATGTGTTTATGGTTTACAGTTAATTTTAAAGTTAAGTTGACATTCAATATACACAGGAAATTACAATTTAAAAATACAAAATAGAATTAGGTCTATTATTGCTATTTTCTATTCAAATTGTCAGGGTTTTTCTTCTGACTAGTTGCTTTAACTGTCGATAGCGGAGACTTAAAATTCACTCTTAAAACAGCACACTCATATCCATGTGCTTTTAAACACATGTGTTTAATTTTTCCTCTCAATATTGGAATTTTTATTTACTGTGTTAAGGAATTTGGTATTATCTCGGAACAGGAGATTCTCTAAGTGTGAGTGTTTTAATATCATTAGCAGTTTTAGCATAGGCAAGAACGTTCGTAAATTATTATTGTTACCAAGATTACGTAAATTAATTTTAATCTAAGTCTTTTTCATTCGTTGTCAAAGGTCAAATTTTTGTTACTGTTTCAGATAGGCTGGCTTAATGTTATCTAGGGGATATTTCCACTGTTGGAATGTTTTATTTCTTTGACTCCTACTTTGAATGATTATGTAATTTGGGATATAAAATAAATTTGGAGAAATGTTCTGTCAATAAATTAGCATAAACGTTTCGAGATGATAAAACGTTGATATAGTTCAAAATCAAATGTCGCGAAAACAAAATCACGACATGTAAATATTGCAAAATTGAAGAGAGTCATTGGCTATTTTAGTCACTTGAACAATATGCAATATTTGATTACTTTGTAGCATTAACATACTAAATCTACTTGGCCTTCCAGCTCTAAGCAAGTTTTTTGTCAATCGATATACAATGGTATACTAATAGCGTTGTTCAAAATTTCTTGATCCATATGATCAAGGCTAAATTTAATTCGGTGATGAATTTGAATGCCTGTTGCTCATTCCTAAGTTTCAGATGCACTTTCACACACAGGTGAGACGACAAGGGTCTGGTTTAGCATTTTTTGATATTATTACTTTTCAATCTGCCGTGGAGACAAACACTTTCCAGGAAAATATTTATTATTTTTAAAGTATTCCAAATCCACCTACTACAATACACGAATCAATTTTTTGGTCCACGGACAATATATATATTTCACGAACAAATAAATGTTATACATTATCAATCCTTTAATTTTTGTTTTTAATTCAACAAGTTGTTTAAGCCTCCACTTGCATTGTGACTTGAATTCCAGAGAGCAGCGTTTATATGCTGCTGATAAATATTTTGTTCATTAATTTCAAAATCATTCAATGCTCTGCTACGTCATTGGGTGAAGTTTTTCAGCTATGAAGTTTGAGTTTTGATGAGCAAGGATTTTTATATGGTTTAGGTGAAAAATTAAGGCAGGATCATAATAATATATTTAGTCCGTTAGTAGTATATCCACTTAAATGTACTTTATTTATGACATCATTATCTTTAAATATATTTTGAAACTGTCCTTTTTCAAATCGTTTTCTGACCCTCTTTAGTCCCTACCAGATCTGGTGACTTTCCCGGTTGACTATCGTACAGGTTACTACTAGCCTCTAAGGAAAGTCATTTTAAAAACCCCACTTTCGACAGACTGGTAAAAAAAGTTTTACTTAATTACTTGATGGATCGACTAACTGTTTATGTTCAAATATCTGTAATTTATCAACCGGTTTCTTGCTTTCAATTATAATTTTCCCTTGTTCTACAACTGTAGACTTTCAACTTACTAGTATCTACTTTATTCCTATAACTTTGATTCTGGCATAAATGTTTTCTTCGTTATGTAAAGCAGGGCGGCTAAATTTTTCTCCCAATTGATTACACCTGTAAACCCTCTATTTTTGCTCATCCTAGGTTATTAGATTGTATATCCGACAACAAAAAGAAAGTCAGCTTTCATTTACTTGGGTATATTACTGGAGAATCTCATTAAATGTCTCATTGTAGCAGTAATGGTGGATAAATAAAAATATTTTTTTATAACAGATAAAAAATAAAAACTCTTCCATTTCTAGTCGTTTAACGCTTTCTTTCCATGGTAAAAAAATTTCCTGACTCGGTCTCGCTTTAGGGCGGAGAGTTCCAGGTTCAACGAGATCACTGAAGATCTGCATGTTATGGAGCTTGCTTGCTGCGACAAGCTATAATCCTAAAGAGATTGGCAAACTCCGCCCGGGTTGTGGCATGTGGAAGTTTTGAGAGGGGTAGATCCAGCTCAGATGTCGCCTCACATGTGCCAGTTGACAAATTACGAGTCCGTCAGAAACGCCTGGTTTCTTCCTAAGTAGGACATTACCTAAACCAAACTAAACTAACTAATTTTTTTGTCGATTGATGTTTTATCCAGCTGTCATGCTACTGGATAAAATATTTCCACTCATTTAATGTGAAATCAAACTGCATATGCATGAGGAATATAAGAATATTGAACAGCAAACGCGATAATTTAAGTTACAAAGGTGAATTAGCCTTCTTTGGGAGTTCATTTCAAAAGAACAGGACAAATGACTACTGAATATACGAGTTAAATAGCACTCTTTGAAGTTTTAAAGATTATTTTGTAGGAACCATGAATACCAAATATCTAAAGGACTCAGTTGAAATTATTCTGGAAAAATAGACAGCTATCAGGTACTTCATGCATATCTATGACGGAACGTAGAAAATGTTCAATAGGCTACACAAGTACAAATTAAATTTCCCAATCATAATGTGATGTTTAATTGCACTACCTTGTTAAAGGAACCATCAAATATAAAATAATAGGTAAAATATTGGTTGATAAAAATTTCAGGGAAAGAGGTTAAATTCAGTTAGTCATTTTTTATCAAGACATGACAAATTTAACATTAAGTAGAAAACTTATGGCAGGAGATAATTTACTTGTGTTAATAATAAACTGCACAGTAAATTCTAAAACAAGTAAACAATAGTTTTGACTTATAGTAATGAAGGATAATGCATTCATTTTCACCGTCTGTACATTACTACCACTATTTATATTAAATTTGTGTATAAAAAATCATAATTTTAAAATTTAATCTTGTATTGATATTGTTATTTCTTTTTTTGAATTGCTGACTACAAAAAAAATTTTAGGTTGGCATAAGTAAAGGCAGTATAGCAGTGGGCTAATCCTTAGAAGTGAGGGGGAGCTCTATAAATTGTGCATCACTTAGTTCGAAAATTTGAATATTCAAATATACTTAGATCGAGTTTTATTGAAAATATAAGAAACTTTATAAGATTATTTTACACTTGTTAATTGTTCTTTCGATTAATACGAATGTAACTGCAGAAATGCGTTTTCTCAGATTTAAAACCATTACCTGAAAATTAATAGGTGTCTGCGTAACAGGTTTCAAAACGTCTTTACAGTACAAAAGAGACTTTACAATGCATAAGAATAATTTTTTCTTAAGAAATCTGGAGATTAAAAATCGGAAAAGCGAGAGGCTCAGACAGAAAGCTGTAGTAAATGATTTTGGGGAATTTTTTCTTTTTAGTGCATTGTGAAAGAGGTAACATGGGGGAAAAGGGGATAACATAACCACCAGTAGATCTCCTGCCTTTGTTTGGGATGTTCGAAAGATCATGCCACCACGAATAGGCACACGGTTAAACATTGCTGCCTAAAAAAATTCGAGATCCTCTGCTGGTGTAATTTGGGGCCGCATCCAGGGTCGTAAATTGATTTGGTACCCTAGCAGACTAGCGAAAATACAAACCTCTAAGATTATGGAGGGAGAAATAGAATTTACTTGTTCTCTGATTAACGGTGCTTTTTTAGTGGCTCCTTTCAAATGGATTTACAAATGAAATTGCAATATCTGCGGCAGACACAGGAGTAGTATGCAGGTCATGAACGTGTATAGCTAAAACATGATGTGTAATTCTATCTTTGAAGACAGCTAAGTTTACATTTTTTGCATTGACAAACCATTACACTATTGAAATAACCTCATAGGCAAAAGTCAAAGGGTGTTGGATCTTGTGAACAGACTGACCAGGCGTTTTGGAATAATCAGCTTGTGGGGATGGGGAAAAACCTACTGGTGAAAACCAGAAAACCAGTTTCTTTACTTCCAGATTAACCAGTTGTTTTCGGTTATATTTTTTGACCAGTTGCCAGGTCTTTTTTTCAAATCCATAGTGAGAAAAAAACCGGCCAAATTAGCTTTTGGAAGAGTTAAATTAAAGAAATCAGGTCTTCATTTAGGCAGTGGTTTTTTTGCAAAAAAATATTAATTAATATTTACAATTAAAATATTTTTATGCTTAGCTAAATAATATAATAGCAACACTGTGGTTAAGTAGCAAAATGGGTACATCGGTCGTACTTTTGGTTTTCATTTTCATTGGTAATCCTTTGATACAATACTCATTCAATCAGGTACCAACAATACACAACTCCACATTTTGAAGTTTGTATTAAGTTCAAAATTGCTAGAAACTCCGAGTCATGCCAACCTACCGTTCATTTAGTACAAAGCTCTCCCTTTGTTCTGAAATATCACCCAGTCAGTGGTATAATAGTTTACAAAATATATGCAGTGCAAAGGCTCTAAAGCAGAACCAGACGCTGTAACCTGGGTGACAGAATTGCTTTATTTTTAGAATGATGTTTTCACATAACTTCACATTTTTCTCTCACAAGAAAAGTTGTTGTTTCTACTACAAAAAAGAGTATGTTGTTGCACTTCAAATATACATTTCCTCTATCGGCCAAAATATGAACTACATTTTTCATTCGATAACTCCTGAGAAAAAAATTCTGTGTTTTTTAGATCTTAAAAATCAAAAATTATTGAATTAAATTAGTATTTAATTAATTAAATATTGATTAATTAATTAATTATTAACTGTTTACAGACCAATTCAGACCCAGTTAATTTCTAACTCTTTTTGTATATTTCATCTTTAGTGCTGGATTTAAAGATATCAATAAATAAAACATGAATAAAAGTATTTTATATATGTTTTTTTATAATGTTGGTTATATATAGGAACATTGTACACACTCTGATTAAGCTCATTACACTAGACGCTTGGGAAATGGAAGGCAGTGGTGGCCAGATTGAATAATAAGCAAAGTATTGAAATTATTTTTTATTTTAAAGCACAGATATGGATTTATTTGAATTTATGAATTTAAATGAATAAAATATATTTTCACAGAGAAATTCAAAAAATAACATAATGGGTATCCTTTGCCACTCAGGGAACTAGTTCAAATGCATGCAATACTCTTTTTTCCTTATTGTACTGCATATAAGAAATAACCTTTTAACAGACGAAGGTTATTTCCCTTTCCTGAATATATGAAATGTCCTTTAAATTTTTGCTTTCCTGGAAACTTTCAATACAGAGACTGTGCTTCCCTGGGAATAGTCCTACTGGTCAATGTTCCAGAAACTTTAACGAGTTAAAACAAATGCGTTTCTTGTATATAATTTTATTTTATGTTTGTAATAAGTGGACATTTTTTTTAGTATGTGCTCAGATTTTAGAAATTGTGAATCTTTAATTTGTGGGAATTTTATACTACACTGGAATTAAAATGTAAAATAGCCCATTTTAAAGTTTCTGTACATTGCCCATGTTATATCTAGGTATAAGCTTGGGGATTTCTTGATGTGCAAATTCATTTCATTTATAATTAACGAACTCAAAACAATATGGTTTCAATATTATCAAGCTTACTTTCATTTATAATTAACAATTTTCTCAAAACAATATGAACATTATTTTATTTTTAAACGAATTTTCAATTCGATGTTTCCAATTGGGAACATTGGCCTAAACGGCTAATTAAATTAAATTTATTACATATATGCAATGGTAGAATCGGTAAAAGATACTGTGGGAAAATTATTTTCCGTATTTTAACTTTTAAAAATTTCTATATTGACAACTAAATCTATTTCATTTTATGTTTTTACTCAAAAAGATTCCCAATTTGTCGTGTAAAGTCTCCTTAACTTCTTTTTACAAAATATGTCAACCTAACCACACTTTTCCATTTTGTTCGCCATATTTTGAATTCTGATTTTAATTAAAATTTCGAACTTTTAAGAAACTTGTTGCACTTCAAATCTGAATGAATATCATTGCCGGTGCGGATTGCATTCGTCGATGGTATAAGGCCTTTCAGAGGTAAAATTCGATAAAAGTATGGATTAAACCTTAACTCAAGTTCGGAAATAAAAGGATCATCTAAAGATATAAATATCATTCATCTTACAGTGCGTGCCAAAAGTTTAAACACAGCAATAATTTTAAAATGAAATTTTAAACATTCACTTCATTTCAATGACTTATTTATATGTATATAAAAATCTAATTTTAAAATAATATTGAGTCTTACAAACTTTAAAACTTCATTTTTAATCATAGATTTTAAGAACAGGGTGAAAATTATGGTATCAAAAGTTTAAGTACAGAACCGCTTTTATGCAAATTCACAAAATCGCACAGGTATTTGAGCACGCATATCGTATGTAGGTGTATAAGAACTTGTCTGTTGGTTTGGCGTTAGTACAAAATGGCTCAGTCTAAAAATTATTCATATGAGGAAGTCACAAAAATCTGATGTATAAAAGCAAAGCAAAAGTTTGTTTCTGAAATTGTGTCGGGGTTCTAATGGCTATAACACACCGATAATTACTCTTTATCAGAAGGCATCGTGGTGGGACACAAGAAGGTATTCCAGCGTTAACGAATTCTTTTACTAAAATGCTTCAAAAACTGTAAATTATATTCAACACTTAAAAATAGGTTAAAACAAGATTAAACATAGATGCAGTAAATACAACGTGATGAAGTAGTCACAGAAATCACAACTGCATGAACACAGCTCCAACGCCACTGGAAGCCAGACTCATCGAGACTGGAATGCATGCACAAGCGAAACTCCACGACACTGCTTCACAGTTCGTTCCGCTCAGTTATACAATGTTTCCAGAGATCAATTCCGCAGTAACGGGTGCAGACGTCAGGAGTCGCCACATTTATTGGGAGTATGTATATTGAACAGAACAAACTTCTTTACCAATAAATTTAAATGATTTGTTTTAGGATTATCTTTATATACCATGAAACTTTTTATCTAACATTTTTTTTCACTTATTAACCTTTTTTCACTTTCATAATTGCGAAGCGAACAGAGTTTGTATAACAGTCCTCCTGGGAGTTCGCGTGCGTTAGCGATCAGGGCAGCGCTCTCCAGTTATTGGTATAAAATATAGTGTCGAATAATTCAGAAATATAATGTCGAATTCATAAACCGCAACAAGTACGGATTTTTCCTTAAGCGTCCGCTTGGTAGGTACTCCTATGCGCCAAAGTTCTTTCCTTGTTGCTTACGTATTTATTGTAAACGCCGTTGACCTTTTCACCCATAACATTCTACTAAACATGATAATAATACCGCAAAAAATATAGGATTTCTTAATCGGTCAGATTAATCTATATATATTAAAGAAGCAAAATGTTTAACATCGTCAACTCAAATTATTTATATAATCGCTATTTAAGCTTCAAAATAAAAGTCTCCTTCGTTTAAATTATGCCATCAAGCGAAATTTGCTTAGAATTAAAGTGAATTATTTAATTACAAATTTTATTACCCTTTCGTATAATTAAGGAACATATTTCTTAATTAAAGCTGACTTAGATCTTTCCAAAAACTTCGGCCTACAAAAATTTTGTTATTTACTATTTACTTAGATTTAGGTACATTAGTATAATAGAAATCCATTTAATATAATAAATCAATTTAATATAATAGAAATCATTTAATATAATAAATCCACTTTATATATTAGAAATTTGTTTTATTTTCATTATTTTCAAGCTCATATTTTCAGTGAATTATATTAACGTAACATTCGTGCGAAATTTTGAAAGAGTTTAATATTTTTGCGATGCATGTTATGCCGTCACAAAAGAATTGAATTCTAACTATCCGCAAATCAAAGAGGGCCTGTTTAAACAACCGTCTCTTTTGAAATTATTATCATTATTTTCTGTATAAAAGTCTTCTTAAACATGGGTTTTAAACCACTTATTGAATTTCTATCTATCTATATTCAAAACGAAATGATAAATAGAAGTGGTAGTGCTGCAGCTCAGATTTTAGAATAGGAAATTAAGAAAACCGCACGGAGTTAGTTTCGAAATATATGGACGATTTATAATTCATACTTTATTTATTTCAAGCAAAATATTTAGTATGAGTGTTGTTAAGATAAAGGCTTTCATTGTCATGATGTTGTATAAATCGTGCAGAATATCCAAAATTATCAAATAATACTAACCTTAGGGACAGATCATCCAGTAAGGCTGCAGCACCCTCTGAAATTATTTTAAAAGCCCCTTTCTCCCATTCAATTTAACCCTCTGAGCCTACAGGGCCCCAATGCGCCCGCATCGACTGAGGACGGGGTCGGACGTTTTGACTCGGTTGGAGGTATATTAGGGGAGTAAGGAAGTTCCGAATGCCCCCCGGGCAGATTATAATCCTTCCACCCCGCTAAGATAATTATCTCAGGGAGGTGGAGGGTCTTCTGACAGTGAGTGATATACGGTTTTGTCAAGTCATTCCGTCGCATTGTAGCAAAAGAAGGAAGAAAAGACAGTTACTTACCAGATGGATTTATTTATATTTATCAGAAGATAAAAATAAATCCAATTTATATTTTTTATACATTTCGTTATTATTTATATAAGGAAATTGCTAACTTGTTTTAGGCAAAAGATATTAAAAATATTCATTTTAGTAAAACATTTATGAAATGTCTTTCCCCTTTTTAAATTCTTATTTTGATACTGATCAATTCATACATTTCTTCGAACAGAAATCTTTCAGGCCAACTTTTTTTTGAAAAGTCAATTTAATTACTTACTTATTTATTGTTTTTGTTTATATTGCTACAACGAACTTTTACCAAAGAAAATGATTTACATTCGAAAGCGACTGAATTCGAAAAAGACTGACTGCCAGGATTATAACTGTTTCAGAAAGCATTGATTATGTGTTCACAATTCTCATAGGAACTCCCGAGATAAACGATTCCTTTTCTTTGTAAAATGTATGAAGTTGAAAGAAATTTACGAGTGATAAAAGCAACCACCTTTTCCCCTGACGGACTTGTTGCTTTCATCATTGTCTTTAGTATATTTGTCGGCTCTATAATTGTGTCTCTACTGATAAGATCTACTTACCAGAATTATCTGTCGATTGCACAAATGAATGATAACTGGTCAAAGTTTATGGATTCGTTTTCTTTTTAAAGTAAGCCGAATTTTACAGCAAAAATCGTGCGAAAACCTATGGAATTTTTATGACTGGTGAAAAATTAATTAAGAGCCTCCTTTGCAAGCATTTGGAGATTCTTATCAGTAGCCCGAAAAGCATTTCACTCACAGGACTTTGTCCAGTACCGATAGTTCTAACCGCAAATGACCATCAATGGCTGCCCTTTCACTTTTGTCAAATGACAGCGGCCCGGGCGTCCCCTTTCTGGCATTGTGTTGAAGGAAAGAACGATTCCATTTTGTTTCTATGAACGAAAAATTACCCAAGGCTCTGAGGCAACCAAATTCTCTGTCCAGCTGGGCTCAGAGAGTTAAATATGCCTAGCATGCGTTCCACACAGCTCTGGTTGGTGCGGGACCAATTAAAGAGAAAGATGTCTTTTTCTCACACACCCATCAAAAATTATTCTTCGTTACGTTCTTCGATTTCTCTCATAGGTTGTTTATGGGTTTCTGTTTCGTTTAATGTTGCTTCAATAGAAACTTGTCTGGTTTATTTATTTTCGTTTTATTATCGTACCGAGATGTACCGTACATTTAAGTTTTAACCTTGTTATTAACCGGTTATTGAAAATATATTAGTTAATGCTAATATATTTTCAATAACCACCATCCCCATATCGGACATTAATAATAATAATACAATCTTAGAACTTTTAACTTTGTATTTTGTAAGATTTCGATAATTCATCCAAATCAAATGGCAGTACTAATCTGTTTTCACCAGCCTGGATATAAAATTCCAAGCTTTAACTAAAGCGAATTTAGTTACATGAAGAAAGTTGTGTCGTGAACATTTAAAAAATTTTAAATAGAAAAATTTTGTATTAAAATAGTGGTAAAATAATGATATTTGTAATTATCAGCATTTCTGAATATTTAATTTTAAATTTATGAATCTGAACAGTCTCAACATTATTCAAAATCATTTACACCTTGCATTAATTATAATTCTGCATTCAGGTCAATCCATTCGCTCTGACTAACAAATATAAAGGGTTAAGAAAGGTCCTTAAAGATATTTGCGTGTTCAGTTGGAAATCATTTTAAGCTCATTTAATGACATATAAACACCACTTGAATTTTTGAGCCATGACATTTGAAACAACATATAATGCGTATAGTCGTAGGTAACAACACATAATATTTTTGAAACCTTGAAATGGCCGTTTCAAAGCTTATGAGGCGCTTTCATTTATTGACATTTTGGCGTGCGTTTGAAGTATCGTGCATCGTTATTCGAAAGCAGCGATTCAACAATTTTCATTTCAAATGTTTGACAAAAAACAGTAAAATAAGTTTCAAGACTTTAAATGGCATAAAAAGAATTAAATGCAAATAATAATTTAAAAAACAGAAATCATCGATGGAAGGGGAAGCTTTCGAAAAACTAAATAAATGAAACCGAAATAAGGGGAATTAACAATTTTTGACGCAGAGTCTGTATTTCAACTTTTGAGAAATTTCTTTTATAGTTCTGTTTGTTTCTGACTTGAAAAGCAGTCACTAATAAGACCAGAAAACTTTAATGAATATAAGATAGGGGCCCAAATATCGCCTATATTCTTATTATCGCCCACAACAGTTTCTTCTAGATTTTAAGCAGTATATAATGGCTACAACTGGAACTACAAAGCCACCCCCTTTAGTAGTTGTTTGAGGAAGCCATTTGAAACCTGTGTTGATTATTCTTTTTCTGGAAATTTTTGATGATTTTCGTGTTAGGTGAATTAATAATCATGTGTCATTACTTTTAGTAAAATTTAAGTCATAATTTTATACCAATTGAGGCAGTGATAGTAACTACAATGGCCTACATTTTGGCGTATTTTATACTTTGGTTTATGATCCGATTCAGAAGGGTAATGCCGCCATGTTTGAGGATTCGGTTGCTTCCAATATCGTGCACTTGAGTTTTCCCATTATCGAACACCTGTGCATATCCATTATCGCCCTAATCTTTTCAGGAGCACTTTATTAAAAAATGCTTTTAAATATAGATGGTTGATGTCCTATCACCTGCACACGCCCACAATACTCCTAAGTTCATTTTTATTTCAATATTTCATTTAAGGGAAAAGGGTTAAAATAATGCTTTAACTATATTGCCAAAAGCACAAAAAATCTGTCTTGTATTACTTTCAATTTTGTTATGCCTTCATTTTCAAGTTTAATAAAGAACGTAAGAACATATGATCATAACATAAGTTACACTTTATTTCAATCCATTTTAGACAAAGGCGTTATTAGGAATAAGTAATGGGCGATATTAGGAACACTTTTTTAGTAGGAAAACTTCTATGATCGGAGAAAAAAAAATCGTGTCTGTGTTAAACTTATTTATTAGAGTTTTAATTCGGTATGTTTTTGTATAACAGTCGAGATAATGGATTTGAACATGTTTTAAACAAATTGTACATGAATTGGCCATCTGATTAAAATAATGTCTTAAAGGGGGCCCTATCTTACTACTGTTACAAAAACTATAAGGTATATTTTATGCTTATGAATCAAAAATTACTTTTAAATATTATCTCAAATTTGTGTTTCTTCTGTTACTCTTAGAATTAAACAGATTGCATTGATTATGAAGAACGCTGAGTGATAATTTCAGAGACGAGTGATATCAGTGACGACTCATTCATTGCGGCTGGAGAGCTGCAGCTGCCCCTTAAATAATTATGAAAGTTTGTATTTTCCTTTTCATTCTTATTTCATTACTTTCCCATTACGAGAGTTCGATGATCAAAGAAAATAGAGAAAAAAGTAATAAAAACTTGGAAAGAAGACAGAAAAAGAATCAACAAGATACAAGTCGGGGCTGCAAACCTGGCATCCCCAAAAGTAACAAAGTTCGCCCACTAGGCAAAGTTCAGAGATGAATCGGGAGAAAAAAGCAACCCTTTCTCCTTCGAATTTATGAGTACCAGAGCTGCATTGCTCCAAGCTGTAGTTGGCGTGGAGTCAAACGAAAGAGAAAGATTGTCTTTTTTCTCTCTCTCCCACCAAAAGTTTATCTTCACTTTCTCGTACTTTTTTCTTCGATTTTCTGTTTCTCTGCCTGTTGTCCCGACGGAAACACATCTGATTTATTGAATATTCGTTTCCTTTTGATTGGAGTCAATCTTTGAAAAAGGGAACCTTTATAATTTTCCACAATATTTTTCAGATGAAAATTTTTATAAGGAGAGATCAATCTCATTATCATTAGAAATAAGAGAAATTTAACGTTGCAGATCTTCAAGGCAACATGCTCTCATAGCTTTCGATGAACAAAAAATTGAATATAAAAGCGCAGATAGCGTTATGCCGGATTAGAACATTGTTCTAACATCTTCAAGTTGGAAAACCCAGTACCAGACATGCAGTGGATCTAGAACGCCATTCAGGCACTGAAAATTTTTAAAACTAATAAACAAGAAATAATTGTGGAAACCTGCTTGAAAGTAGGACGAATTTTATCACCCAGGATAGTGCGTTTCGGCCCTGCTTATTTTTTTACTACAACACTGCCCAGTACCAGCGAAAGTTTTTCGAGAATTGCTTGTTTCTGAGCTGAAGAGCCGCCACTGGCTTAACCTTGAATAATTGTATTCTACGGCATTGTAAATTAATAAACTAATTCATTAATATCAACAATTCAAACAATTCACATAGCCTGACCCGCCTGCGATGGTGTTAGATCATATAAACTTGGGTCCAAAGGATTTATTTAAACCCAAAATAATTAGACAAAAATCACTCTACAGTTTTGGAGTGCAAACCAATTAGAAATGATATGAAAATTGAATTAATGAAAAATTAAGCATGAAATACAAACAGCAATTATACGCAAAATATTGAAAACAAAACCATACACATAAAAAAGGACCTAACACATAGAAAAATAACGCAAAATAAAAAATATGAATTCTTCAAACTACAAAAAGCAGCAGAAATGAAAACACGGATTAAAAAAGAAATTCAGACAAAAGTTTAAATATTAAATTAATCTGTTGATCAAAACCTTCAGCAAAATTATAAACTTAGGAATAAAGAAACATATGATCGCACAAAGAAAGTAGAAATTACATTAAGCGCACCCACTAAACCTTACCTCGAACCTCAAAAATTTTAAAGAGTTGAACCTTTAGTCCAAAATATCGCAACCGAAAATCATTCAGGCTTCATTCGTCTATCTTTGTTTTATTTTTTAAAAATAACTCTGAATTAAAGCAATGATAACGAGCAAACAAAAAAATGTATCTAACCATTTCTGAACAGGTACGGCGTATAGAACTCGCCATTGGGTATGTACCATAAGTTAAATAAGTAAAGTTAAATAAATAAGTTAAGTTCTTAATGTCTAATCCTTCTTGTTCAATTTTCTTGAAAATTTGCTCCGATAGTGCGATGCCAGTTTTGTCACTCCCGGTAAAAATAGTCTATGAACCTTTCAGTAATTTCAGGAACATTTCCAAATACTGTCACGTACCTCAAAACCTGAGACATTTGTTCAAGATGGCTGACGTCAGGTGTACAATCAAACATAAAATAAGTAACTTAACCCTTTCTATGGCGAAGGATATGTTCCCGAAGTGGAGGGTGATAATGATACAAGTTCTATGGGATTCAAAAATTTACCACATCTTGGATCTGAAAAATCCAGTGTTTCGTTTGAATCTCGAAGAGAACTTCTTTGCTTGGCCAAATGTAATATTACATAGACAATCGAATGTAGAATAGCCGTCCAGTGACTCTCCTCCTTTTCTATTTCTTCCTGCAGACCTTAGTCGATTCCTCTTTTTCCCAAGGATGCTTCTTGATTTTTCCTTAAAAAAACAGTTCCTGTGGTTTAGCGGATTTCCATGTTCTTTTAGTCTTCTCCGACTTTTTTTCCAGTTAGTAAAACATTCTCTTCGAAACAAGGACGATTTCGATTCTGACTGAGTATGAGCAAATAATTTGCATGGTAAACAATACACTGAGTTCATAGATTATTCTAACACTAACTACGACCGATTAATTTTTTCACCGTTTGGTAAAACTTTGTGAAACCAGTCCTTTGATAGTTTTCTACCATCTCTGTAGGTATTACTTAGGTCAGGCTCATTTACTAGTTAATTCATCAGCTTTGATATTATAAAACACCTTTGCGTATTAGTTAAGTTTTCTCGCCATGTCTCTGGATCGTTTAAATCAAATAATACTGACTCACCCTCACTGCAATTTACAGGGATTTCACAGCTCACGAGTTCCTCTATAGTCCCCGGTACTGAAAGTTCTGAAGCAGATGAACTTGCAGCGGATTCACCAGAGGGTTCAGTGTTGCTCTCACCTGAAATAAAATGCAAATAAAATCAGCCTTAAAACATAATATACCCTCATCTCTAAAAAATAAGGATAGGCTCATTTAATTGGATATAAATGTCGTATTTACGTACAGTGTTATTAAAAATAACGCTTATATATGTGGCATTACGATAGATACAAACACTACCAAGACAGGTAGAAGAAAAATTAAAGCGTTTATATCAAAATTATTTGAAGCATGAAACATAAATTTCAGAGTAATATTAGAATCAAATACATTATGAAAATGATAAGTGTATGAAATATTATCAATAGTAAATGCATCTTTAATGCAGTGGTTCTCAAACTTTTTTAAGTCGGGTCGCATTTAAAATCCTACATATTATAGGCGCGCTATATACAAATTTCCGAGAAATCTGTTATAATAATTAAATCAAATATAACAAAAAATAAATCGATGAAAAAAAGATAAAATTAAACACACCTAAAGTTTATTCATTCTCGTGTTTATGAGAAACACCAGCCTGATTTGTCCTAGAGATTTATTCGATGTTTGGACATATATTTGGAAGGCACACTCATTTCCTCATCAATGCATTGAAGATTTCCTCTCTTTTTACGCATAATGGTGGCGAGGGGGGAAAATCCTAATTCGCATAAATATGATGTTGAAAATTGCAGTTGAAAGTTTAAAGCTTTTTTAGACATTGACACTCTATTATGGAAAACCAAAAAGGTTTCAAGAGACAATTCCTTGTGTTTAATCATAAGGAAAAAAACAACCAAAAAGCTTATCTGTTTGCAACGAAAACTGTCTTTGAACTGGAAAACTGAGAACAAAAATAGTAAATATATTTGCTCTTATATCTGGACACATATTTCTCTGGAATAACACAGGACTCACCCGAAAAAATTCTAGGGCGCTCCCTTTCAAAACCACTGCTTTCATGTGTCCCTAATGTAAACAAAACTCAAAAGGACAACCACTTGTCCATTGATAGTTTTGAAAAACTAATATTTAACAAAGAAAACGAGCAGATTAATACCACTTACCTTCATTGACATTTTCTTTTAGCCACGATGAGAAAAATGAGGAGGACAGATGACTGTTTTTCTCTCTCTCTCTTTTGCTTTTCGACGGTTTACAGCGACCGATAATTTTCTGGGCATCTTTCATTGAGCAGCAGAGTGAGGTTACGTTACGTAATTGTCTTCTAACGTCCGTTTCAATATCCGAAGACTACTCCTTTTGGACGATTTTACTCAGTAAAGGGGTAATAGGGGGTGTAATATGAGCCAATTTAGGAGTCCGGACAGGCGCATACGCGGAAGGAAACTGTAGTGCGATGCTTTACCACATTCCTACGAGAATCCATCATTCACACCCCTCAGCACCTGTGTCTCGTTGCGCCGACGTTGCTTTGGTATTATCAACAGACACATCTTAATTTTACGTAATTATTTAATAACGTTACAACTCGTTCTCATTCCGGGCTAGAATTTAAACAGAAAATAAAAGTGAAACCTATTTTTTATATTTTTTTTCATTTTTCAACTAAATGTTTCACCCCCTCTGTGTTGGCGCCAGTGGCACCTACCTCGGTTGCACCCCTCCTTGTTTCGTCACTGTTCAAATGTTCATCATTTTGAAAGGGAATTTTAAAAAAATCATTACCTATAAGTAGTCTTTAATAACTAACGAAATTTCATGACAAATTTGAAGAAAATCGAAGAACGCGTTTTGTCTTGACTCCGTAACAAAGAGATTAAGATACAAACTTTTATTGAACTAAGAAAAGTGTGTTGATATCATTTGTTTTTATTCAATTAGTTCAGTCTATAAATTTAATCTCTATTTAAATTTTGCGCTTATTATTTGAAATCGTCAAAAGTTAATGACTAATACAGTTTCCCTTAGAGTGTTTTTACTTTTTAGAGAAAAAGCTGGGGGAACGTTAAACATAAATTGACCGTATGTCTCGTTTGAACAGGACCGTCCAATTTTTAGGTAACCTGTCCCGTTACTTGAAAGCACAGCTTCTGAAGGCCTAAATGTCCCATTTCCAGAAAGAGAGAAACACACGGTAACAATTTCAAAAGAAGACACTTAAAAATATATAGATGTCTGTTTTGATTTAAAAAATAAATGGTCACGTTAGATATACCTCTCTTCGCAGATAAAACAAAGATTTGGTAAATAAAAATTGCAGAAATATGCGTTTTCTCGAATGCCCATGACATTACACAAAAATTAGTAGATGGCCTGTTTTGAGAAAAATATACGTTCTAATGTTAATTAAAACTTTCTTCGTAGATAGAACAAACTTCTGGAAGAACTGAATTTCCACCCTTTTCCGATTTTCTTCTTCTGCGGGTGCTGAGACTTGTTAATATACCCACGATTTTAAGGGAAGGCATAGTTATAAAAAGAGTACTTTCGTTATAGTGATCTTAAATATATATCAAAATCCGGTGGTCAAATTTTCGACAATATATTCTTTGTTCTGTGCATTCATAGTTTACCAGAAAGTAGGAAATTAGTAACAAGTTGTCGTAAATAACTTTATAAAGACTCATTATAACTTATTTTTTAGATTCTTTCAATTTTTTTCCCCACAATTAGTATGTATCATCTAATGTAACCATCGTTCCACGAGAAAAAAATATTGTCACGAAGAAAATTTCAGCTTTAGAAAATAATTTGTTTTATTTACAAAATGCAAGTTAAGAGAATCAAACAGTAACGCTGACATGAAACTTGAGAGCAAAAGATTAAACTGGAAGAAAAATGCGAAAATAAAATAAATATTCAAAGAATTAAGGCACGCGCTTTAATTTTAACATCACATGAAAATTTTCAGAACTTTCTTAACTAAATAATTTTACACAATGTTGCCAGTAAGTGTTTAATATCTTAAAGAAACTAATTAAATAATGAAACATAAAGTTTGGGCTAACGTGCATCTAATTATTATAATTTTAAAGCACGTAAAATTAAGAAGTTTCTTTCTTTGTTTTAATGCGGCAATATTTTACGTCATTTAATAATCATAAATTAATTATTTAATTTATTGTCACGAAACCATCCGTAAACTTTTCCTCATGTTTATGCATATGCTTCTGGGGGCATAAGGTTTACCTGAATGAAACCCCGCAGCAGAAGTAAGCAGCCCTTTTCTTTCCTTATGGTTAGAATAATGTTTTAAGGTTTAACTATCTCCACTCCGATGAAGGGACGTACTTCCTGCTCACCCAGAAACAAAACAAAATCCTCTGGGCATGAGCAGTCGAAAATATCTCAATATAGAGTTAGAAGAAAATTAAGCTGGATTGAATCTGCAATAATAAAAAAGAAGAAAGTGTGTATGTGTATTGGCACTCTGCAGAGCACACTGCTGGACTTAGTACAGCTACAACATTTGGACCAAATATACTTTGATGTGCATCTCCGAGTAGTTATATTTCAAAGTTTTGTTATTGTTCTCATTAATTAAAAAACGAGCAAAATTTTGGAGTTTATCTTTATTAAATTCCTAAAAAAATACTGCAAAAATATTTCTTTTACACCACCTGAGAATTCAATAAAATATCTGGTCTATGATATCAATTAAGTTGAAGATCCATTTTTTTCAGCGCTTTTAATAAATTTAAAAAACATTTTTAAGTATAATTTACAACATATATTTTAAGTGAACATTTTAATGCACGTTTCTCCTTGTTTGTTAAAAATAAGGTTCTCAATGGATTTTAGTTTATTCCATTTCATCAAGATGGCTTCTTTTCAATCTGTGATTAAATTCCACTAAGGTAATATGATTATTGAAAATTATATCCAGTAAATATTAAGTAATATTGCTATGCAATGTTGTATTTCCTTTTATCAGTGTATTTCAATCCAGCTGGCAGGCTGCTAAACTCAAAATATGCTGCGCCATTTTTTTGTTGAAATGAAATGCATATTTTGCATGAGGTAAAATTGGCGAGAACAACGTGTCATTAGATGTTTCATCACGCGGACAGTTACTTGACTCCATTAGGGACGTTTATGCGACAACGCACAGAAAAAGTACAAAGCAACTAAAAAAAAATGGGTTAAATATCTATCATAATTTGGAGCTAAAAGATTACTTCGCTAAGGGAACCATGAATATCAAATCATGCATAAGAGACTGATTTGAAATTATATGTCTGGGAGAAGGTTAGTTTTCGGAAATGCCTGATCTGTGTCCAAGCGAAAATAATGTCGAAATTGAACTTTAATTAAGGAAAACGTTGGCAAAATATTAAAATTACAAGTCTCTGATTAACAGCTTCTTTCCGTACATTGTGAAACAGCATTGTATTCTTCATTAAATGTAATAAAAATATTTCTTTCTCCAATGTATTGCAAAGCTACCACTTTTTCTAATTTAACGTATTATATATAAGAATTAAATTTATTTTCGAACAATTGCAAAAAAATATTCCTCGGTGATATTTTAAATTGCTGGCCTTAAATCGGAAAGTTTAAGGGCGGCATAAGTAGTAAAAGAATGAATCTTAAAAACTGGTATCAGATACTTTAGATGAGAACCCTATCACAAGATGTTGTGCATTATTATTACGATATCTGCATGACATTTAAGATATCGTGCAATATATTGCGCAAATAGGGAAGTGACACAGCGCCACTGTTTGCGCAGGATGGCAATTCATTACCTACAAGATCCTCAGTTCAAATCATAATAATATTTCAATTTCCGTTTACTGTAGTATCTTTTAAAATCATTTATACGTATCTCAATTAAAGATTCATCAGATTATTTAGGGGTACGCTTGAAGTTTCATACATGATAATCAATCTTTACAAAGCTATCAGGAACAAAGATTTTCCAACTAACGTTGGTATATTGTGCTTAATGCAGCTAACTGCAAATGACTATGCAAGAAATGGACTTATTGAAAAATTTTTAGTGTTTTCACATGCGTGTTAATTTATTTTTAATCGCCCTGTTTTTTATATTACGAAACGTCAAATATTATTTTGAAAACTGAACGTGAACATATTTTATATTTGGAATAATACAATATTGATTGATGTATTATTGTAATATCGTATTGGAAATGCTGTGTGAAGAAATTATTTTAATTATTATATGTTAAATGTCATGCTAAATATTAATGGTAAATGATAATTGAAAATTGAATCGTAAACTGAATTTATTTATTTTAAAGATCTACTGTTTATTCTATTATAATGGTGATGTGATGAAATTATTTAATATGTATTCTATATTGTATTAGTTACAATTAATAAAATTTAACTAAATATATTAAAAATTAAAAGTTAATAAACAATAATTAATGAATATTAATTATAACTCCTTTGTATTATATAGAATGGCGCATATGCAGCAACTTCTAATAAAATACAGATACAAATAATAGAAAAACAAAAAAATAAAAAAAGGAAAAAGTATATAGAAGAAGAAGAAGAATTAAACAATAACGATAACAATACACCGTTTTTGCGCGCCCAACGCCGCAGCATCTAGTGATTGCATCAGCAAAATTTTCTACAATTAACCAACAAATCTCTATAGAATTAGACAACAAAAAATTCTTTAATAATTAAAATAATTAAAACACATAAAAGAAAAAATTAGAAAGTGAAAAATACAATCAAATCGGAAGAAATGGGCGAGAACTCGGATGGCGAACTTCTTCAGAGCAGCCACTCGCCATCGGAGTTCTAATATGGACAAATTTTCTATTGAAGGATTGACGAATAGTCAAAATTTATTCCTTCTGTAGCCTGAATCTGTCCATTATCTGAAACATCGGAAATATTCCCTTTGAAAAACGAAGAAGTAAAATAAAGTCCTTAATAATAACTCCAATAGATACTAGAGAATGTAAAATAATTTACCCTCTCTGCCGACAGTAGAAGCAAGAAAAGACGCCAATAGACACACGAGACAGAGGGAGAAAAAATTCTGGAGGCGAGCATACCTAGCTCCATCTATGAAGGAAAAATCGAATCAATTACCAGAAGAAAAAAACTTCTTTTAAACAGTTGCAATTAATAAAATTTAACAGAAGTTATTAAACATTAATTAAGATTAATTAAAAGCTTTTTAAACTTTTTTGAAAAAACTATTAACATTAAAAAAATAATTTGTGTATCCGTTATCTTTTAAAATATTCTTTAAATTATCTAAATCTTTAACAAAATTTATTGCTTATTACAAATGTTTTTATTCTATTAATTTGAGAAAAAATGGGATTTTTTATAATTCTAAAGTGAAGATTTGTTTGAAAATCACAAAGTGTTATAGCTTAAAAATAATTTTTTTTCTTTCATCGTACATGCCAATAGAGACTCCTGAATTTAAAATTTCAATTTCCAGATCCAAGAAATTGCATTTGCTTATTTCATTATTAGTTTTGTTTAATCTAAGTTCTTCTGGATAGCAGTTATAAATGGAGTTAAAATTGTTAAAATTAAACACTAAAAGGTCATGAATGTAACGATACCCAAAAATAAGTTCATTTTAAAAAAGTTCTCTCTCAAATGAGTGAAGAAAAATATTAGCCAATGCACTAGAAAAGCAACAACCCATAGGTATTCCTAAAACCTGCTTATAATAGTTAATTCCATTAAAAAGATAATTTTCACAAATATCAATTCTACAAATTTCTAACCATTTATTTTTTCTATTAAATCAGTGTTACGGTATAAAACAGGCTTCAAATAATTTATTATGTGGGAGGCTAGTAAAAAGATTTTCAAAATCAAATGTTTTAATATTATATATTATATTTTCTTTAAGATAATTCAGAATTTTAGCTTTACTATCAATAATGAAGTTCTCTTCTTCTTTGATTTTATTACGAATGATTTTTGGAATTTTAAAGAACAAATTACTAAAATGATAATTGTAGCATCCAGTGCTACAAGTAACAAATCTGAATTTTAACGGATTTTTATGAAATTTAATAGTAGGGAAAATGTAAGGATAATTTAGATTACTGGTTTTAATTTTAGTTTTTCAGCAAGTGCTATAATTCTTTTATCCAGTTCTTTTTTACCAGATTTAATTAGTTGAAATGTTTTATTTGAATTATATTCATTAAGAATAATTTCTTAAAGTGTAATTTACACATTATGCAAAAATTATTTCCTGCCTTGTCAATTGTGGTAACAATAAATTTATTTTTTATGTAATCAATTTCATTTCTAAGATGCTTGCTGAAGAAAATACCTCTATTAATAATTTTGTTTTTATTTTTATAAATTCTATTTTTTGTTTCCAATAAGATTCAATGTTTCCATTCTTCAAATCCTTCAACTGGCCAGTGATATTTCCTGGCAATAATTGCAATGAAAGCATCCAAGTCTCGATTAATGGAATTGATCACTAGGGTGGATCAAAAATTCGAAGTGTGGATAAAATAATCGGCATAGGGTGCAAAAGTTGTAATTTAAATATACTAGCATGCATGAAAAATTTTTTCAGCTCTGTGAAATATCTTCCGGTGCCCCAAGACACTTAAATATTTGCAAAAAAAAATGATTTTTATGCAATTTCGAATTAAAAATTAAAAATAAAAAGATGTGTTAAAGAAACGATTTTACAGGGAGAAACGTAGAGGAGAGGATGAAGGAATGACAAAAATTCCAACAAAAAATTGGAAAATTATCGTAATGAAAAAATATCGTGTTTGTTCGATATCACATTTTGTAAGTGTATAAACTTCGATATATGTAAATGCCAAAAAGACATGAAAATTCCACTTGCTGAGCAATTGTTTGTAAAAGATCAAAGATTAGAAAGGAAAATGGTTATTGGAGGAGTGAACGTAATTGAGACTAAAAAAATAAGAGAAAAGGGAAGAAGAAAACAGATGGAAGACAAAAGAATAAAGAGCAAAATGATTAAAACGATGCTCATGCTCAATCAATGCAGTTACTTGAGCTCAACACTGTCTTCCTCCACGTATACAGATACGGATGTAATTACCTTGGAATATCAATCACAAAATCGTTTAGATTTCCCTACCTTAGCAAGGGAATGTGATCGATACTGAATTTCAGATAGAGAAGCTGCTTCATTTACCAGTTCTGTTTTACAAGACATTGGAATTGTACCAGAAGGAGAGACTTCGCATGTGATAGATCGCAATAAAATTTGTAGACAGCGGAAATAGCTTTAAAATGCAGATGCAGAGTCTACTAAGTTAACAGTGTCTTGATCTCTTTTAACCGGATTATATTTCGATGGGAGAAAAGACAACACAAATGTGCTAATTAAGAAGGGCACAAAGTACTACCCAAAGGTCACGAAGGAGGAGCATTATACTCCTGTAAACGAACCTAACTCTGTGTACATCGAACATGTTAATGCTGCAACAGGAGGAGCTAAAGCCATAAAAGAAGCAATACTCAATTTTTTTGTATCAAATAAAATGCAATTAAATGGGCTAATAGTAATTGGATGCGATGGAACAAATACGGGGCACAAGGGAGGTATTATTTGCTTGATGGAACTGGCCTCAATATACCATTACAGTGGTACATTTGTTTGCTTCAAACAAATGAGTTACCCCTCAGTCATCTACTAAATTCTTTGGATGGTGCAACAACTTGTTCTAAAGAATTTTGTCAACCAATTGGTAAAAAAATCAAATCCTGCGAGGAGTTACCTGTAGCTCCTTTTTCTTCAATAAGTGTGGACAATATGCCAGATGATATAGATAGAATGGTTCTCAGCAATGATCAGCAATATCTATATGGTATTTGCCTGGCGATATACAGTGGCGAATATTATTCTGACCTGGCATTAAGAAAGCCTGATCCAGTTGATCAATCAAGGTGGATAACATTTGCAGGTAGAATTTTAAGGTTGTATGTGGTCACAGAAAAACCATCTGACAATCTTATTATTCTTGAAGGTATATGCAACCTGTTTGGTTCCATGTCAAGACAAAGCCCTCCATAAGAGAAGGAGCGCGGCATATTTGGAGACTTATCTCATTTTCTAGATATTTGGAACCCAATTTAAGAAATTTTTTAACATTTACTCAACGAAATAGCTTCTTTTGCCATCCTGAAAATTTGCTATTGTCAATGTTCACATATAACAGAGAGAATATAAGGTCTTTAGCTCTACTAAAACTAATTTGTGTTAGAAATGAAAACAGAGGATTATCAGGATAAGAATTTTTCAAGTACCAAAAAATAGACTTTAAAGCAAATGATTATTTTGCACTTATTAACTGGCAACGAGTTGAACCTTTTGAACCACCTCTTTTAATGCATGTGCCATTTAAAGAACTTGAACCCATGGTAAAAGTTAGAAAAACGGAGGAATGATCAAAATATCCATACCATACCCAAGCTGTAGAAAGATGTTTTTAGTGTCTGAAGCGTCGGAGAGTGTATATGGAGAAGAGAAGAGACACGGCTTCATATTGAATAGGATACAGTCAAGAAGTCTTATCAAGAATTATAATACCAGAAAGGATTACATCCTTTGGAAATATGTAAATCTGCAAACTAATAGAATTAAAAAAATCTGATGTAAGTTCACTTTTTATAAGTTTTGTGATTTACTGCTTTGACTATTAAATTTATACTTAATGTATTATTATAAAATTATAATTATTTATAAGTTTATACTTTAATACTTGAATAATCTGCCAATTTTTCAAATATTTTTCATTAATTCACAATTTTTAATAGATATTAGTAAAAATGTCAATTTTTAACATTTGGGGGGGCGTTTGGGCCACCAGAAGATATGAATGAATTTTAATAATAATAAAAAAACCTAAACTAATATACCCAAAACTAAACTTTCTTACCCGGCCCTAAAGAAAATTTTGAAAATATTTTTTTGTATAAATTTCAAAAAATAAATGTCATTTTTAACTATTTTTGGGGCACTGGAAGATATAAATGGATTTCAATAAAAAAAATATATGTAAATTTATATACTTAAGACACAACTTACCCACCCCATGCCAAAAATAATTTCAAAACAAAACAAAAAAATTGTAATTTTTCATAAAAATTTCAATTTTTAACTATTTTTGAGGCACTTGGGGCACCATAAGATATAAATGAATTTCAATAAAAAAATTATATAAACTAATATACTTAAGACCCAACTTTCCCGCCCCATGCCAAAAATAATTTCAAAATTTTTTTCCCCTATACTTTTCGATCCACCCTATTGATCACCTTTATTTGACTAACCTTATTTCTTAACCTAAATTTAATTCCCTTAATGTTTAATAACTTCGGTTAAATTTTATTAATTGTAACTGTTTAAGAAGTTTTTTTCTTCTGGTAATTTGTTCGATTTTTTCTTCATAGATGGAGCTAGGTATGCTCGCCTCCAGAAGTTTTTCTCCCTTTGTCTTGTGTGTCTATAGGCGTCTTTTCTTGCTTCTACTTTCGGCAGAGAGTGTTAATTATTTTGCATTCTCTAGTACCTATTGGATTTATTATTAAGGACTAAGTGTCTTTATATTCCTGGCTTTATAATAATTTATTACCTAAAATTCTGAGTCTTATATACAGTTAGATATTAAAAGGGGGATTTACGCAAAATTTAAATTTGAAATTTTGTTAAAATTAATAATTGTAATGTCTTTCGGTTGTCGTCAATAGGTTCAGTTTCTACTGTGAAACACATACAGACAGATATCTTTAACCCTAATTTAGATGTTCTTCACAGACCATGCATTTTTCCCACGCTGAGAAATATTTTTGAAATGTCAAAATCCATGGATTGATATCGCACGGAGAGTTACTTTTCTCCTTTAGGGCCGTTCAGGAGACAACAAACAGCACAAATTCAATGTTACTGAAAGAACACGAGTTAAATATCTAACACAATTTTAAGTTTAAGATTAGTTTGTAAAGAGAATCTTGAATATCAAATTATGCATTTGAGACTCATTTGAAACAAATTACTCTTTAGAAGTGGTGGATCTACCTATATCTTGCCAAATATCATGTCAGATATCAACATTAAATTTGGAAAAGTTTTGACGAGTTATTAAAATTACTTGTTACTGATTAGTACCTATTACTACTACACCACGTAATATCCCCGTTCCTAGAGCGTAGATCGCTCCTGGTCACTTGTGAAGGGATGAATGTGGGAATAAAGTGATTCTTTTTTCTTTTATGTATTCGCTGAATTTCCGAAGAGTAATGGCATGTTGAACAAATTGTAATGAAAAAATTAGTATTTCATTCAATACATTGCAACGTTACAACTATTTCCAATTTTATTTATGATATATAGTTCATATATTTTATTAACGTTTCGTTAAAAAATAGTTGAATGTCGCAACATTTTAAATTGCTGACCTTCAATCTAAAATAAGAAGGGCGGCATAAGTTTTGGGAGATGATTTCAGGACTGGATGATACATGAAAATCCCTTATTTTCTGAAATGATTGTGCACACGATACTACTTATCAGCTTCCAAGAACCTTCTGTCATAATTTAAAGAGATATTACACTTATCCTCACTTTACTACTGAAATTGGCCTTTCACTTAAGCTTCATGTATGCAATAACTATTCTTTACCATCATTAGAATCGAAATCTTTTTTTACGATTTAAATAATCCATGTTTTAAATTAGACCAATGTTTATGAAATCTTCCCAGGTTAACCTCAACAATAACAGCATATTTAATAAGGGTTTTCCAATTAAAGAATTTTTAAAGCGCATTCCCAGACAGCAGTTTTAATTTGCAGTAAAGTTTGACACGGCAAGAGTGCAAGCTTGAAACAAATCAACGCAAACGATTTAGTCACCGCACTTCAAACTTGGCACTAGCTTGCAGCGTCAAACTCATTGCAAACGATAGCAAAAACGGAGTACGAAGGCAAGCTGGAATACGAACCCCTCACATCCCGCTTCCTAACCCTGTCGTCTTAACCACTCAGCCAGCTAGATTCTGAGAGAAGAAGATAGATTACGCTAATAGATCGTGCATCTATACGATTTCTTTTAAATTGTTTTCTTGATTTTATTAAATTTTGAGTTGAGAATATGATTTGAAATCAAAGAAAGCTATTTTCGGTAATAACTAAGTTAAGCTAGTAGAATAAATTATCAAATTGAGGTTCAAAAGTAATTACTTTTAAAATGGGACAAAATGTAAATTTATTATTTTTCAACAAACATTGACTGTTTTTTAGGCTCAATTTTGTTCATGAACGTTATAATTTCAACATTAAGAAAAAGGCGATATATGGTTTTTTTTAAGTGCAAGTTTGTTTTTAAAGTTTTCTGCAAAGTTTCCACATCAAGTTTGTCATGGCAAGCTATTAGCAAGAAAAAACAAACTTGCTGCAAGTGTACATGCTATCTGGGTCTAAGCTGAGAATTGCTTCGGAAAAGACATTCAATATTTAAATTTTACCCACTTTTGGGTTGACTGACTTTCTCTTTATGTCAAATTACTGACATTAAATTTGAAAATTAATAGTGGCATAAATAGTAAACGAATGAAACCTTATAGTTGTTACCACTTCATAGCAGACGGGAGGGGGGAGATTAAATCCTATACATTAGAAGTTACCGCAGCTCCACTGGATGGGCAGAATTGCAGATCATTGTCTACAAGCTCCTGGGTTTAAATCGTAATAGTAATTCAATTTCCTTTATCGATAATATCTTTTATAATCATTTAAACGTATCTCACTTAAGATCCATCAGATTATTCAGAATTGTGCTAGAAAATTCATACTTGTTATAATGATTTATGTTGAATTAAGCGGATTCAGAACTGTAGAATCATAACTCATTAACCATTTGTTCAAATTCGATTTAAATTAAACAACGTTGTAGGCATGCACTCTGAAATCATCTCCTAATACTTTTCTTAATTTTAAGGTATCCGAACACGTTCGAAAGTTGATTTTCGTCCAAAATTCCATTTTTTTTAATTTTTGATGTTTTCGATAGTTCATTCATTTACCTTTCTAAAACATATTTACTTTTGTCGGTACATTAATTAGAAGATGAGATATTAATTGTTTTATAACAAACCGAAAACCGGAAGTGGGCGTTTAATTAGCCGAAAGTTGTCATTTAAAGGGACAGAAACCTGTCAAAAATTCTTTTAAACTCCTTTTTTGCAAGCTAATATGATGTCAGTATATTTTTAGGAATTTTTTTTAAAGTTTAGATACATAATTTGAGCTCGTGGAAAAACTAAAATTTGATTTTTCTCAAAATTAGATTTTATGCATATTTTTCAAACTTCAAACATGATAACTCAAGATATTATCATTCGATTGTTCTGAAATTTTGTGAACACTTTCTTCAAATATTTCTCTAGTGAATGTACTAGAATAATGTATATCGTAATAATATTTTTTAAATTATGGTCTTTTATTTGAAAAATGACATAGAAAATTTGCTGAAAATCTTATAATGATTGTTCGATTAGCTCTAAAACTTTTATTTATCCAAAGAATGTTAAGATTCTAGTACAAGCACTAGTCCATAGTATGTAGTTTATTTTAGTATTAGTTTTATTTGAATTATTACAAAAGTTTGACCTGCAGCATGTTTGAAGTTTTGGGAAATTTCCTCTAAAAAGCAGCAGAAATTCAAGAATTTTGTAAATTTATAATAATTTATACTCAAAAATCATACGCTGATATTAATCTTTATTAAATTCGAATCTAAAAAACATATTTTGGTGTTTCTATTTCACAATTTAAGAAAAAAGTGCTCCGAACGTGTTCGGATACCTTAAGGACAATGAGAAACTTTGAAGGTAAAGTGCGTTACATTGTATGTAACCGTGTATACATAATTTATTTTACGCTTGTATGAGCTTTTAGTCGCAGTCCTTCGAAATGCCATGTTCTATTACAAACGAAATGTTCTTAGCATAATTCTTGACAAAAGCATGAAATTGAAATCAATTCATATGAAAAAAAAACAGTCGATTTGTTCTACATTATTATACATCATAAATATTAGTGTGTTATCTATCGAATTATGTATAGCTGATGGCTTTGAGAGAGAACTGTCAATAGTTTTGGATAAGCGAAATCTATTCCCGTATGAAATTTGAAATATTTTATTATTTTATTTAACAATCCAAAATTCAATGTTTTACATTCCTTTCAGAACATTTAAAATACATGACATTAAAAAAAAGAAAAAAGTGTCTAAAATACATAAACTTAGAAAGAGTTTCGTCAAATATTGGCATATTTGTGATGAGGCGTCATTTGACCGTACCAGAATAGCTTTTATTGTTCGGCAACTCTTGAAAGACAGCAAACTTAATTTCATTCTGATATATAAATCAGGATGATTTTGTCACTTATTTGAATCGATTAAGTAGATTGTTGTCTGAAAGATATATGAGAAAAAATTTCGTGTCGTGATGAAATATTATTTTCTGAAAGCTTAAATGATCCCGGAAACAAAATCTAAGCTTGATAAACATTACTGTGAATCAGCAGCTTATATTAGAAAAAAGATTTTAAGTGGTTTGGTAGCTTTTGCAGAAAACATATGAGCTCGCATAACTATAAATAACCAGAAAGCCTTGTTTTAAAAATTGCTGCACATGTTCGTGAGAATCTTATGATGAACATAATCAAGTCCCCGGTCCTGGTGTATAAGCTCGCTGCGCCATATTGGCTGTCATCCCTCTTTTTTGTATTTCCTGAATGTCTCGAAAACTATTCAGTTTCCAAAATATAATTGATATAACAAATTTAAGAGCGAAACATTCCATACATAAGAATACTTTTATTTTTCTCCCAGCTTTAATAGGTTCCCAGATAATGTGTCTCAAAGGTAACCGTCACCTTGGATTTCCTCCCCTTTTTTAGTTTTTCTTAAATATCTCGAAAACTATTCAATATTAAAATTTCATGTGTAAAAATAAATTAAAGAGCGACCCATTCCCTACAAATGGATTCATTTATTGATACACAGTACCCTAAAAATGACAAAAATATCCTTTTTTTTAAATTTTTCTTTGGTCCATAAGGTTGGGAAACTTGACTCCAAATTTTAGATCTGATATTCATATAGTTTTAAAGATATTTCAAGTTTTCTGAGCGATGTTAGTCTCAAAAATTGACAAACGTTTTCATTTTGATGAGCACGCATAACTCTAAATAACCAGAACTCCCTGTTTTGAAAATTTCTGCACATGTTCGTGAGCGTCTCATGATGAACATAATAAAGCCCCATTCTTAAAATTAATAAATTAAAAATATTTTGTGAATAAAACAATTCCTTAGGTGAAATGATTTTCAGAACTTCAACGCGAACCATTTTCGCCAATTTATGTCGTCACTTTGCATGTATAACTAACCAATCTGAATGCTTTATGTTTAGTGTGCTAGTTGAAAATAGTATTTTTGATGAGTACCAGCCTCAATCTATACGGTGCCTGAAGAAAGTGTAAAATTCCTATTGGAGATTGCGACATCTGTTTCACTTGTCGCCTTCTCGGTTATTCTGTCATACGTGGAGCGAACTACAGGCCGAATGGATGACAAGTAAAACACATGTCGGTCATTCTATTCACTTCACCGTTAATCAGTCGTTAAATTCGGCTGTAAATTACTATCTCGACCGTTTACGATATGATAACTTTAAATTGGGATTTAAAATATTAGATTCCATGATATCTTCTTCTCCACATCTCCCGAAAATGTAAATATTTTTTCCGACGAAAGTCTTAATTTCTCGCCGACGGGGGAGGAGGGGGTTAAGCGGTCATCGGCATGGTAGCAATTCCTTCACCTTGATATTAATTTGAGATAAAAACTAATTTTTTGATTCCATAATAATAAAAATAGAAAAATTAATTGAAAGTTTAAAACGTAGAATCTAATTAAAGCTAATTCTTCTCTGAATAGTTGATCTTGCGTCCAAAAAAAAAATCTAAAATCTTCTCTTCGCCGTCTTTAAAGGTTTAGAAAAATTTCGTTATTGGATTGGGAATTAGTTAAAAAGTGTCTGCTTTTATCAGTTTCCATACAATTACAACTAAATGTTTCTTTTTGTCCGTATTAATAAAATTTCAATAAAATGTTCTTTGCCGTTGGCTCTATTTTGGAGGAAATTTGAATGGAACTCTCTTTAGCTGAAAAACGCAGAGCATTACGAGAAACGGGACCATTTAAATGGCCATCGTCATGAAACGTAATCAAAAAATAAAATTCCTTTCACGTACGTCGTTTTTAACGACTTCAAGGAAAATTCATGCAAAATTTGAAGAAAATCAAGAAACGCGTTTGGTCGCGACTGCATAACAAAGAAATTAGCAAACAAACCAACGAAATGCCAAACGGTCGAGTTAAAACAGATCGTCGCATTGCACCGTCAATAAAAAAGATTCTACTCTTTAGTACACTAAGATAATTTTGAAGTCAAGAATATTTATTATGTTTTATTCAATTTGTTCAGTACATAAATTTAATGATTTTTGAATATAGTGCTTAATTTTTTAATCCTTCAACAGTTAACAACTAATGCAGTTTCTCTTTAATCGTTTTCGGCTTTCAGGGCAAACACAGGAGGAACCTGATAACTAATGCGGCTATATGTACCGATTTGAACAGGACCGTTCTCTTTTTAGGTAGCCTGTCCATTTGTGCGAAAGCACAGCTTCTGAAGGCCTATAAATCCCATTTTTAGAAAAAGAGAGAAATATGGTAACAATTTCAAAAAAAGGCACCTCAAAATTGATAGATGTCCTGTTTTGAGAATAAACAAATGGTCACGTTATGTATACCTCTCTTCGGTTATAGAACAAACTTCTAGAAGAACTGAATTTGTTTCTGTTCCGATTTCCTTCAGCTGCGGGTGCTCAGTTTTGTTCATACCCACGATCTGATGGGAGGACATAGTTACAAAATGAATACATTCGATAAAGAGAAGGTAGATCTTTCTGAAGTTATTAAGGTCAAATTTTTCGACAATATAATTCTTGCATTTGTGTAATTATTTTGTACCAAAAAGTAGAAAATTAGCAACAAGATGACGTAAATAACTTTCTAAGGACTCATTATACCTTATGTTGGCACCTGCCACTTCCTATTTCAATGAACCGTGACGCTCTCTGTAACTATCTCTATAATCTTCACTTTACCAGTCCTACTCACTCATACAGAGAAGACACATGTCTAGTTTTCTTTACTTCTAAACTTTGCGTTTGAAAGTGCCTCTTAAACCTCTAATATTCTTGAAACTGTTTATAATTACATGTTGATAGATATAAAGTCTATGCTATGTTGAAGATATAGTACATTTTTCTCTACAACTGCTCAATCGACGATTTAAATCAAATGCTGGTATACCACTACATTTAGGCCGACCGTCGCCCCTTACACCTTTCTTCTAAGATTCTTTCAATTTTTCTCTATAATTAATATCTATCGTTTAATGTACACGGCGTTCCGCGAAATAAAAATAATTTATGTCATTTAATAATCATAAATTAATTATCTAATTTATTGTCGGGAAACCATCAGTACCCTCTTCCTCAGATAGGCCTCCGGGGGCACCAGGATTACTTGAATGAAAATCCCCTGGAAAAGTAGGCTGCTTTTACCTTCCCTTATGGTTATACTAGTGTTTTAGGATTAATTACCTCCACTCCGATGGTGGGACGTACCTCCTGCTTACCCAAAAGCAAAACAAAATTCTAAGAGGGTCACCAGTTGAAAATATCTCAATATTGAGGTATAAGATAATTAAGCTGGAATGAATCCGTAGTAATAATAAAGAAGAAAGTGTGTGTGTTGTCGCATTACAGGACAGACTGCTGGACTTCGAGCTACGACATTTGTCACAAATATATTTTGAAGTGTAGGAATGTACATCTCAAAACCGTAAGTTTTCATATTTTTTTTGTAATTTTAATTTAATGAAAAGTAAGCGAACTTTTGGCGTTTTTCCTTGATAAATTCCGGAAACAATACTGCAAAAATGTGGCTTTCGCACCATCTGACAATTCAATAAATTATCTTCCCTATGATATTAGTTTAGTTGAAGATCCATTTTTTCTGCAATTTTAATAAAGTTTTAAAACATTTTTAGAAATAATTTATTCCAATGCTTTTTAATCTAATATTTTAGTAGCGTTTCTCTTCGTTTGATGAAACTCAGGTTCTCAATGCATTTTACTTTCTTCTATTTCAGCACATTCGTTTCTTTTCATTCTGTAATCAAAGTCCACTAAGATAGTAAGAATATTAAAAATTATTTCCAGTAAACTGAGAAATTATGGTTGCCATGTATTAATTCCTTATATCGGTATGTTTCAATCCAACTGGCTTGCTTCTAAACGCAAAATGTGTCACGTCATTTTATTGTTGAAATGAATTGCATACTTTGCATAAGGATTAACTTAGTGAAATTATAGAGAACAGCGTGCCATTAGATGTTTCATGACACGGACAGTGACGTGTCTCCATTCGGGACGTTTATGCGACAACGAACACAAAAAGTGCCAAGCTACTGAAAAAAACATGGATTAAATATCTATCACGAGTTAAATATATATCACAATGTCATGCTTAAAGATTACTTAGTTAAGGGAACAATGAATATCAAATTATGCATAAGAAACACAAATGAAGTTATAATACTGAGAAAAAGTTAATCTTCGGAAGTAAGAAGATAATGTCAAAATTGAACTGTAATTAACGAAAATGTTTGACATGATAGTAAAATTACTTGTCGCTGATTGGCCGCTCTTTTCGGAGAATTGTAAAACAGCGTTGATATTTTTTATTTAAAGTAATAAAAAAACATTTCTTTTTAATTGTACTACCAATTTTTATTAGTTGAAGAAAAATATAAAAGAGTTAAATTTTTTTCAAGCTAGATCTGTCTGCCGTTGCCACATCGTCTCTTAAATTGCTGACCTTAAATGTCCAAGTCTAAGGGTGGTGTAAGTGATAAATGAATGAAATGTATTCGGGTCCTTTATATGAGAAGTGACCACACCGCCAGTGGTCCGGCAGGATCACAGTTCATCGCTTACAAGCTCGTCAGTTAAAATCATAATAGTATTTCAATATCTTTTAAAGTAATTTAAATGTATCTTAATTAAAGATTAATCAGATTATTCAAGGGTGCGCGAGAAGTTTCTTGCGTGTTAATTAACGTTTACAAAGGTATCAGGAAAAAATACATTATTTCCAACTAACTTTGGGACATTGAGCTTAATGCAGATAAATGCGAAAAGCTTGGCATGAAATGGACTTATTGAATTGTTAAAAACTTTTTAGAGTTTTCATTTCCACGTTAATTCATTTTGAATCGTCCTGTTTTTTATATTGCGTACATGTTAAATATTATTTTGAATATTGAATCGTAAAACAGACTTTATTTTTGGGATAATACGCTATTGATTGATGTATTATTTTAAAGTTGTATTGGAAATTATGCGTGACGAAATTATATTAATTTTTATGTTTAAATGATAGCTGGAAAATTGAATAGTAAACTGAATTTTATTTATTTAAAAATGTATTGTTTGTTTTACTGTTACTGTAATGTAATGAAATTAGGTAATATGTATTCTATGTTGCAAGCTATGAAATATTATGATATATTAGAAATTTTAAAAATTATGAATTTAATATAACACAGAGAAAACAAATGTAATATATTAATAGCATGTGTTCACTTCGAGGTGTTGTCCACGGGTTTTCCAGTCAGTGGAAAAATTGTCTAAATGGAATTTTTGAGACCAGTGGCGGCTCCTGTTATGTAATCTTGGGGGTTGTGTCTTTCCTGCACATCTTTAATTCTTCACTGCTCAGTAATGCATATTTGAGCCAATTACATTTTTTGACACTTTTCATTAACTTTAAGTAGTTTTATATTTAATGAATAACTAATATAATCTTTTCTTGAAATAAGTCACTCAAGACGGACATCATGTTGGAGCTCAACCACTGTGACATTGATTTGGAAGCATGTGTTGAAGGTTTTCATGTTGAAAAGTCAAATCTGTTCCACCAAAAATTTCAACAAAGGGAACCAAATGACTGGCAAATGTCTCTTGGTAGTTTTTAGATAGATTGCTTTCGAAGCTGAGAATGCTAGGGATGTCTGACAATTGAAACAAACCACTCCCCATACCATCAGAAACCTACCACCATGTTGTGATCTAAACGTGTTCCTTATTTCTTTTCGAATATCATGCTAATAGCATATAATCCCATCAGGTCCGTCTAGACCCAGTTTTTCCATCTCTGAATAAAGAATAAGCCACACATCACCTAATGACGTGCTTTTTGGCGTACTGTGATCAAGCTTCTTTGTTGTAGGGTGTCAAGCCACGTGATTGAGGCAACTTGCTGTTTTTCATATAACCCAATTCTAAAAGTTTTCTTTGAATAGGTTTTTTTTCTAAATTTTTTCTCCAATGATATTTTTAATTTCAAGCCAAGATTCGGACGTGCATGTCATCGCGAGAGCAGATCATTCTTGGCCTTCCAAAACTAGTTTTTTGTTTACAGTTTTACACACACGCTAATATTTGTTAAATTTTACGTTCTGACCTCTTTAAAGCAGCTGCAATTTCAGAGAAATCGACTTTTGTTGTGCTCCCATAAACCATTTTTTTTTTTGCTTCCAAATATGAGAATTCTTTAGACCTAGCCATTTTAAACTAATGTCAAACAAACTGTTGTAACTAGAGTTCTTGATTGTCGCCTGGTGGCGCTGCGTTAAGTTCCAGGTCTATAAACGATGCAGTAACTCTCGCGCTTGTATGAATTTGATGATTTAAACACGATGAATTGTATATGAAGGTTTAAGAGTGTTTTGTGCTCGTCTTGTGTTGCTGTTGGGTGTCGTTACGTCTCGTTCCTGTTCAATAAATGTTATGTTGTTTAATGGTTGGAGTATTATGTTGTTTGCCTACTGAGACCTTTTCTGACAGGTAAGAGAGTTAAATTAAATTAAACTTTGAACAAAAACAGTCAGGTTCTTCTTATATCACTAGATATCATATACTTGCGCTGCTAGTTGTGTGATTTCATTAAGGTATCCGCTTACGTTGAAAGCCCATTTTCGACCGAAAAACACAAACTAATTTTAATGTCTTATCTGAACGCCTATTCTTTCAAGTTTTCAAAACAGTTTTTATTTTATGATCTGAAGTGAAATTAGAGATATTTGAGTAGAATTTAACTGCTGAAAATGGAATAGTAAACAATACGATACAGAAGCACTTTTCATTGTTTTTAATTAAAATATTCACATTTTATTGTATATTTTTGTTTTGCACTATTTTCCATATACCAGATACTATTTTGGAATATTTTAAGTGTGAATTTCTTTGTTCTCTATGCGATTGTTACAAATTTAGGCAATTTTCAATAATTGCATTATCTTGATTTTCCATTAATGATGCAATTTTGATAATAAACGTGCGAAAAGCACATAAATTGTACTTATAACCAATATTAATCACTAAAAGTATTTCCAGATAAGGCTAGCATGCATAGAAAAAGTTAGTTGACTAAAAACATATATATTGAAATCCATCGACAGCGACTGAATGGTAGATAACGATAATGACTAATGTGGCTCAAGAAAACGACTAAGAAAAAATTTCCAGCACTGAAAATTTTTAAAAATGAACTAGGCTGGTGAAAAAGAAGGACTAGTCTACAAGATTGGCAAGTACTGAAGAAAAATTCTTTTTTCTTCTCCTAGTAAATTAAAAACATAAACTTTAAACTCATTTTTCTCGAAATATGAATTTTTCCAAAATTTTCATTTTTCAAACGCTATAACTAAAATTCAATTTAAAATATCGCCTGAAATTCGCATGCATATTTCTTTATAATAGTGTCTAGGCAATGAACCAAACGATAAGAGCAATGATGTTCCATTAAAAAGTTATGTAGCTTTTGAGGCTTGAAAAAAGGCCAAAATTATTTAAAAATTCATGATTTCACCATTTAGTTCATAATTTGCATGTTTTCTGAGACACTTTAAAACTTTTGCTTCAGGACCTATCCAATAGTTGAATAATTATATTTACTAAAGACTTTAACATTGTGGTAATTTTTTTTGAGAGAGAGTGTTTGTAAAAAGTTCAAATTTAGAACAAAAAAATTCTAAGTTTTTTTAAATATTTAAAAAAATTTTAATTAATGAAACTTTTTCTTTGATATATAAAGTTTCAACATAAATGTCATATAAAATTACAAAAATATTGTTTCAAATAGCATTATTTTAATAAAAGGCCTACGAACTTATTCGGATGATTTTGCATAAAAGCAGTTTTGTGCTTAAACTTATGACACAGCAATTTTCATTCCATTCTCAAAAGTTCAGATTAAAAATAAAGTTTTAAAGTTAATAATGTTTAATATGACTTTAAAATTGTAATTTTGTATGCGTATAAACAGAATGTTGAAATAAAGTGGATATTTGAAATGTCATTTTAAAATTATTTTTGTGCTTGAACTTTTGACACGCGCTATAAAAGAATAGTTTGCTATTTTACTTTGAAAATCCCTGGACTTTAAATAACCACATAGCCGAAAGTCTTTTGGATCGAGTAAACCGACAGCAGACGTTAAGAAGGATTTGCATATCACTCTGTCAACCGAAAAGCTTTGTCGCAAAATGTTTTGAGCAGAAAAGAGACGCCTTTCGCTTTGCATAAAGATGGCGGTGTAATTATAAATTGTGGTATATTTTCTTTTCCACATGTAATTATACAAGAAACTCATCTTTAAATTTTTAATTCCTTTTGGTGATGTTATTTTAGTTTCATAACTTCACATTTTCTTTTAAGAGTAAAGTTGCAGTTGGTATTCTTCAAAAATAAGCAATTTGCTGTCACACCATCTCCACATTTCCATCGGCCAAAATTTGAACTATTTTTATTTTTCGGAAATCGTAATAGTAATTCCTATGCACAAATCACCTCAGTGGATTTTGCACTATACTACTTCTGTAGTGTTTGAAAAATATACCTCCTGTACTTCTCTTCAAGTTTTTGCACAGGAAATAATTAAATTCCTCCTTATAAAGGACAGATTATTTGTAGGTACTGCATCTGTGGATAAAACGTTATTTGTAGGTACTGTACCTACGAATGAAACGTTATTTGCAGGTACAGTAACTACGAATGATGCGTTTTTGTAAGTACTGTAACAATGGATAAAACGCTTTTTAGAGGCTTTCTCAGTTTTTCAATTTTGCACATTTGTAAATTTTAGATGAGAGTAAATTTTTTTAATATTTTTAGGGCTTAATTATTAGTTAATTGATAAAATCAATTAAACACTCCATACGAGTGGCGTCACCTGTTAGTGAATTTGAGAAAAAATCATCACACTTTTCCTACTTTATAGTCTTTAATATTTGGCGCATATTTTTGTAATAATGAATTATAAATTAATAGCTAAAATGCAGAAAATAAATAAAATTTAAAAAATTTATTTTTTAGTACACTAATAAAAAAGTGTTTTTTATTACAGCTTTTAATTTTATCAATTTAGAACTTCTGCAATTATTAGATGGAAACTAGAATAAAAGTTATTTTAAATTTGAGTTTCGAAAAAGGAGTAAAATTAAAGAAAATGCTGAATTTTTCAGTCATAACTTTTAAAAAAATTATCCGAAATGGCAAATTGCCAAAAAAATTGCAAAACCTTCTGCGATAACAATATCCGACCCGATTCCAAAAAACCCGCTAACCGCTACACGTGAAGCCGGTGCTCTATCAACCGTACCAACCGGACATCTCCTTTGTGTCGTACATGGACAGTTACTTTCATATTTTTAGCTCTGTGATTCGTTAAAACTTTGAATTGCAGTTAGTTCAGCTCTTTTTTCAAACAGAATTTAGAATTTTTCTTAAAGTTTTAAAACAATTTGCATTGGCGTTAAAGAAGATTTTTACTATTGACTTTGGATGTCCGTTAAATGCAAGGTTTTTAATAAAATTCCTTGATGACGAATAACACATGTTTTAGGATAAACAGCTATTCGTAGTTAGAAATTTGATTTTTGATTAAATATTTGAGGTGCAATTTCTTCAACAAACGCGTCAAAAAATATTTTGTTTACAGAAAATTAAAACAGAATCGTGGGAAACCATAATTCTGATAAGAGCTGCTGCTGATCTGCTTAAGATAACAGAAACAAAAAAACATCTCGGGTGTTTCCGCTAAAAATTCTCGCAAAATAACATTAAATTTCATAATCTTAAGTAAAGAAAGAACAATGTTGTCGAAAATATAGAAAATAAACTCCTCAAAAAAGTCCTACAGAATGATTTTAAATTTTACAGTACCTGGATATAACATTTTATCGGCAGGTACAGTACCTGCAAATAATAACTTCCATAAGCATAAGCTGCATAAATATGCGTTTTCCAATATAAACATGCCATCACCCAAAAATTAATAGATTTTTTTGAGGAAAAAATAAGTGGTCACGTTAGGTTTACATCTCCTCATAGATAGAGCAAATTTCTGGAAGAATTGAATTTTCTTCATTTTCTGATTTCTTTCCACTACGTGTGTTCAGTTTTGTTCATATACACGATTTAAAGATGTGACATAGTTACGAAATGGGTACTTTCGATGTAGTGAACGTAGATGATTATCAAGATCTGGAGTCAGAGACGTCTCGTCAGCTCAGAAACAAACAGTGAAGCAAAAGTTGTTTCGATCTAAGTTGTAGGAAATTTTGTTCTGCGGTTTTTTGTATGAAAAGATGATATACTAAAAATTCATAGTGTTTGAGTTATACGAAAAAACTGAGGCAAAATCTTTTTCAAGTATTTGGCTATAACTAAAGTTTCAACAAAAGTCTTGGATGTTAAATCTCAAATTCTTAATTAATACTCCGAAAAACACAAAGAAACAAAAAATTAAAACTTCTCTAAAACATGATTTAAAACTACTTAATAACTTGACTACTGAGGGAAAGCGAAAAAAATCAAATGAGGAGACCGCTCAGAACGAGAGCTGTGAAAATCGCAGCTAGGCTTGCTTTTTTCTTCCGACTGAGCGCTCCGAGATGCTCAGTGCACGAATTTCAAACCATAAGAGGGCAAAAACTAAATGCAGCTCTGCTCTGCCTCCCTCTTAAATATTAATTGATTTTCCGTCTTCTTTGCGTTTTCTATTACTTTGTTGCGTTTTCATGGATAATTGAACTCCCAAAGTATAAAAGTAAGCCAATTAGAATAAAAACGTTTTTACTAGCTTTTAAAATAATTTTGGGAGCGAATGCAGCTCTGCAGCCCTAATGGACGAGCCGCCACTCCCTGGAGGTCAAGTGCTTCGAGAATACGGTTCTTTTATGTATTAATCGTGTATAGGAAATTAATAAATAGGTAACAAGATGTCGTAAATAATTTTATAAGGACTTAAAATGCATTAATCATCAGATTCTTTCAGTTTTTTCCTATAATTATTATGTACCCAGTGTTCCGCGGAATAAAAATATTTTATGCCCTTTACTAATAAATTAATTATTTAATTAATTGTCACACGACACCATCGGTAAACTCTTCCTCATGTTTATGCATGTGCCTCCGTGGGGCACCAGGTTTACTTGAATGAAAATCCTCCGGATAAGTAAGCGTCCTTTTTCTTCCCTAATAGTTATACTAATGTTTTAAGGTTTAACTACCTCCACTAAAATGGCGGGACATCCCCCCTGCTTACCCCTCAAAATAAAACCTATTGGAGTGAGCAGTCGAAAATGTCTCAATATAGAGTTATAAGAAAATTAAGCGGGAATGAATTTGTAATAATAATAAAGAAACAGTGTGTATATGCATTGACATTTCTACAGGGCACACTGCTCGCCTTACTAGAGCTACGATATTTGGCCTAAATATACTCTGATGTGCATATCCGAGACGTTATATTTCAAAGTTTTGTTGTTGTTTTATTTAATTAAAAATGAGCGAAATTTTGGCGTTTTTCCTTGATAAATTCCTTAAACAATTCTGCAAAAATATTTCTTTCACACCATCTGAGATTTGAATAAAATATCTTGTTTATGATATCAATTAAGTTGAAGAACTATTTTTTCAGAAGTTTTAATAAATTAAGAAAAAACATTTTTAGGTATAATTTATAACACATTTTTAAAAGAATATTTTAATGCGCGTTTCTCTTCGTTTGTTGAAAATAAGGTTCTCAATGGATTTTAGTTTATTCCATTTCATCAACATGGTTTCTTTTTCATCTGTGATTGAAGTCCACTAAGATAATAATTTTATTAAAAATTATATCCAATAAATTGAGTAATTGTGGTTGCCATGTTGTAATTTCTTTTTATCAGTATATTTCAATCCATCTGGCATGCTGCTAAACGCAAAATATGCTGCGCCATTTTATTGTTGAAATTAAAAGCATATTTTGCACGAGGATTAACATTATAAAATTGGCGAGAACAACGTGTAATTAGAACTATAAATATTTATCATAATTTGAAGCTAAAAGATTAATTCGCTAAGGGAACCATGAATATCAAATTATGCATAAGAGACTTAATTGAAATTATATTCATGGGAGAAGGTTAGTCTTCGGAAATGGCTGACGTGTATCCAAGCGAAAATAATGTCGGAAATGAACTTTAATTAAGGAAAACTTTTGACTAGGTAATAAAACTACTGGTCACTGGGTAGCAGGTTTTTTCCGTGCATTGTGAAATAGCAATTCTATTCTTTCTTAATGCAATACAAATAAAATTATTTCTTTTTCCAATGTATTGCAAAACTACCACTTTCTCTAATTTGTTTTATTGTATATAAGAATTATTTTTTTTCCTTGACACCGGGATAAGAAAGAACTTCTGCCTTTTAAATTGCTGCCCTAAAATCGGAAAGTTTAAGGGCGGCATAAGTAGTAAAAGAATGAATGATAATAACTGGTATCAGGTACTTTACACAGAGAAGAAGAATCAGAGGTCTCACTCCGGAGTTTGATTAACTATCGCAGCGCCGCCTACCGAGGGCACTCTAACTACAAACCACAGAGAAACCATAACATGACGCCATATTGGTTTTCACCACAGAGCTGTGTAGAATCTTTCTTGCTACAAACCATAACACGACGCCATTATTGAACCGAAACGCCGCCATGTTGTGTTTCTGGTTTAATTCTTGCTGCTGCTGGTCAGTTGACATACTATTTATTATAATCTGGTCGGGTTTTTTTTAGAATTAGATACTTCATGTAGAATCAAGACTTGTGGCTATTCCAGTTTAGTAAACGTGTTTGACTGCTTCCCCATTCAAGATTCCTGGAGATGAGAACAGTAAGTTTAAAATGAGTTACAAAATTTTTTGAGATGTTATTTAAATAACTGAAAAACTTCTAATATTTAAAATACTTATTTTCACTTTTTGTATATAAAATAATAAAATTTTGTTTTATTTTTGTGCAGTTGCTGAAGCATATTAAAATGCCTACCATATGGAATAATCTGACAAAAATGTGCATGAATTCATTAAATTCTTTTTAGTCCTGTTTTTTGACACATTTATTTCTACACAGTATGACTTGGTAATTAAAATAATTTTAAAAGATATTAATGGAACCCTTGCTTATTACTTTCAGAAAAACTTAATAATTATTGCTATGATGTATTGTGAACTGTCAAAGTAATATACAAGTTAAAATTCTTTTATCAGTAATTTAATATTGAAATACAGCTGAAAATCATAAATATTGCATTTATAATTATATTGATTTTGAGTGGAAAGTTTTAGTTGTGTTTTTATAGTATGAAAATTGTTGCTGTTATTTGTGCTCTACGTTGAAGTAATATTGAGATGTTCTATATTTAGTATGTATAGTTATATCCGAAGCAAGCTTTTTTACAAATGCCTACTGTGAAATAGAATGAAATGAACTGATTTAATATCTCTAGGCTGTTTAATGTTTACACTTATTTATTATTATTACATACTGGTTATTAGTATCTTCGAAATAATTCAGTATCTTAGTATAGCATCCTTATGCAAATTTCAATTCCCTTTTAAGAAGATTCTTATTTTTATTAGTATTTATTTTTAACATCGTTTTCCAGAGACAAATTAAAATATTCATTCTTAATTATGTAAATAAAATGTAGGAAATTTGTTTAATAAGCATATTGGCTAATACTAGTTTAGTAAAGTTCTCAAAATATTTTTATCTGTTTTATTTAACACAGCTTCATATAAGAAAATTAATTGTTATTGGCTGAAGGTGAATATTTTATTCATAATATTCAATGTTTACAATGAAGTGGAGTCTTTAATAAAAATAAATTGGTTTGTGTTATACAAATGGAATCTACTAGAAATTTGTTTCTTTTTCAGGCAGTCTGTCAATGTTAGAGCTGTTTTGTCTTCAGGATGGCTGGTCATATGAAATGCACCAAGATTTTTGTCTAAAGATGTGTTAAATAATTTATGTTCAAAGGAACTCTCATATTATAGATGACCTACATATTATGATTGATACTGCAGTAGTTTTCAAGTTAATTTGAGGAAATAAATTGTGGAACTTTTCTGTGTATCTTACAATGAGTCGGTTTCTAAGTTATCGTTACACTCTTTATGCTAACAATATTTTATTTAAAAAAATTACATTCTTTTATTTTTCTTTAAATGGCTGCAATTTTTTTAAATGCCAAATTTATGATGCATATGTATTATCAAACTTCAGTTCTTTGAGGAAAAAATAATTATTTTGTGTTACTGCATTTTAAACTATGTGCTTTTCATTCAAGAGATGCTGGCAACTATAAAAAACCTGATGCTGTGTATTGGTGCCATATGAATAGTTGGTGTTTCACGACATAACGATGTTTTGAGTTTCATTCAAAATGTCCTCCAAGTATACCGATGATAGAAATGACATTCACTTTGTCATTGAATTAATATAAAAGTGTACTGCATTTAAATTTTCTGAGATGATGGAAGCAGAAACTTATGCAAATAATCCACATAATGAAGAACAAAATTGGCTAAACTCAGACCTGAGATGAGAGCAGACCTTAGGATGATTTTTCATTGCTAGAATAATCCACTTTAGTTATTACTCCTTGAACTTTGCTTATAATTGTATTGTTTATACTGTTGGCATCATGAAACGAACCATCATCATAAATTTTTTTTTATCAAACCAAGCATGGGAACCCTATATGGAAGCAAAATTTAATTAAATAATAGATAATTATATTCTGAAAATACATATGTTCTGCATCTTATATTATTGAAATGTACCTAATTTTTAAATTCAAGTCCGTTAAGAAGTCCATGTAAAAAATTTATTAAATATTCCATCAGTTTTAAAAAAAAATAACCTTCTACTTAAATAAAAAGTATATAATACTTGGGAGGTTCCACAGTTTCGTAGAGGCTGCTGTATAGACTACAATGAGAATTCAGAAAATAACTTGAAATAAAGAACACGGAAATGAATGAAACTTGTAGTTGTCTTCCTTCAAGACAAATATTGCAGATTTCTACTCAACTTTGTTGCAACCTTAAATTACTTTTATTTACAATTACTCGTTTTCCATCACTTCATTGATGAACCGACACAAAACGTTCAAAATTATCGATATAAACTTTGCAAACGCTTTAAATAAGACCTTCTCCTTTGTTAGAGCACAGACGTAAATAACCAAATAAAAAAAAAACCGAAATTCAAAGAAATATGGGAACAGTTTATTCATCTTCAGTTTCCAACATGAACTGTTTTAAATGGTCACGTTCAGTCAATTTTAAATCTATTATTACCATGTAAAGCTACAAATTAAATAAATTTCTGAAACAGATTTCATATTCGAAATATTTTGAAAATTTAGAAACCATAAATTAATTAAATTTATGAATTTTATGAAAACGCTAATTCTGAGGAGTCATCTGACAGTGAAGCTTGGGTTTTTTTAAATACAAGAAAAAATCATAAATGAGGGAAGCAATTCTACATCTTTTAAAAAAAAGGAAGTCTAATAAGTATATTTCAATATTTGACTAATATGCCGGAATTCTAATTCAGTTAAAACCTAAATTCAGAAAATATTATTCTAGAACATCAGTTTTAATAATATCATGCAAGTTTTGTTTAAAGATACAAGCAGCTGGTGCTTTGCTTTTTTTGCAATCTCTTAAGAAAAAATCTCCTGTGGAACCAACAAGTATACCACAAGGCTTCTAGCGGCAAAATAATAAAAAGAAGGGGGGTTGAGGGGTTTCAAATTATATATAAAAAGATACAAATGTAAATTCAAAACAGAAAAGGGGTAAAAGAAACAAATGTATTGCTCCCTATGGTTTCCCTCAACTTCCTCCCAATAATGAAGAACATGTTTGTCTGAAATTAATTGTCTTCAGACAGCGCACAAAGTGAGAAGTGCTGAATGTAATCTTGATTACGGACTCTCAAAAATAACCAGCATCTTTAACGTATTTTATACCAAATAACTGGAAAGAAAAGAAAGAAATTTTCCAAAGAGAGAAGGGATTTTAATACCATACTACAAATGAATACAAATGTCCATGTTTGTAAATATGTAATTTATGTTCGTCGCAGAGTGAATATAGCATTTATATACCTTATAAATAAGCTACTTTATTTTGCACCCAGATCGTCACATTGTAAAAAAAGCCTGAATTTTGATGATTTTTGATGTTTTTATCTTTTATTTCCCTGTTCTGACAACATTTTGTATCAAAGGGTCTGCAGGAAAAAGAGTCTAGAAATAATCGCACACACACACAAAAAATAACCTGCCTAGAAAATATTGTTTGTAATACATTGAAGTCTGGAACATTCTTCGGCCCTGTAAATGGGAAAATTGCACTAAAGGCTGATAGTTCACCCTCATCGCAATTGAAGCTTTACATTACCCCTCAAATAGAGGAAAAAAATCTTTTGTATTTTGTTGTTGCATTCTTTCCTGTATGTGTGTTGCCACCCCTTCTAGTGAGTAATGATTTACTTTCTTTTGCGAGTCATCGTAGCTATAAATAAAAAAAACAAAATTGCCTCCCTCGCCACCTCTGCCTTGAGGACACTGCGCTTTAAAGGAAAGTTCACCCAGTCCCATTCATTCTGATATTATACCAATGAAGTATCGTTTCATTCTTTTTTGTACTTATGTTTATTTAAATCTTTATATTCTAAATGTCTATTTTGGAAGGAGAGGATTTTGATGAATAATAAACTTGAAAAATTTAGATAACAATGTATAACTTCTACATTTGTATTTCATATTAGGAAAAATGGTTATTTGCAATACATTGCAAAATTATTTTATATTTTCACATTTAATCAAAATATCATTGCTGTTTCCACTGAATAAATAAATTTGTTTTTCAGCCACAAGGTAAAAGTCTTAATTTTTTTTAGACTATTTAAATCTAAAAGATTTGACTTAATGATACTACGAAGAATAGAATTGTAATGTCTGATCTGAAGGTATGAAATGGAACTTTTCCAATATAGGATTGAAACCAGTCACTGGAAAAATATTTCAAAAATTAAACTTAAAAACCAGATCAAAACAGAAGGGAAGGCAATTTCAAGATGTTAAAAGTAAGCATTATTACAGAAACAAAGAAAAAGAATGTCAACCGCCAGTCTCAAAGCCACGTGGCGGTACACCCACCCCTGCAAGTGTCTCTTTTGTATTATCTTATTTCATGTGTACTTGTACATGAATTTCAAAGACTCCGGAATAGGTGTCTTGAGTATTTCAAGGGACAGGTACCGAAAAGTTTCACGCAAACAGGGAATTTGGAATCTTAAAGTGCAGCTGAAACTTAATGAGGAACAACTGCACCTAATGAATAGCTTGAGTGTTAAAAGTAATTAGAGGAAAATGATTAAAGAGGAGACGATTAAGTGTTTTTGCAAGAACATAAATCAAAGTGCAAAGAACAAATGAATATTATGCAAAAAAGAAAAACAAATATAAGAGTTGTAAATTATAAAACACTTTAAATAATCTCTAAATAAAACCATATTGCTGGTTTTGTAAATTAAAAGAAAAATAGGGAATATTCATTATCATCTACTAACGTATTTCATTTTCTTCAATTTTTTTCTCGAACTGTTTAATTGTTTGATGGTAGGTGGCCTCTTGCAGTTAAGGTGTAGGAGGAAAACACACTGTTTACGTTTAGGTTTAACACGTGAATAGTTTTAATGAACATTCTTATATTTAAATCAGTAATTTTTTCTTTATAAAAAAATTTCCTTGAAAGGAATAAACTGAACAAATATTATTGGAAATATTTATTTCAAATTTATTGACTTGAAATTAAATATAATGAGATGTGGAATATAAAGTATTACGAATAAAAGCTATTGATTTTACTTAAACAATTTCATAAAGGTAGGTTGAGGTGATCCACATTTGGTATGACACAATTTTTCTTCCATTTTAAAATTATTTGAATAAATTTAATAATTGATGATGAGCTTGTAATGTATACCTAATAAGAAGGGAGAGTTCATTGAGTTTACAACAGTTGTAATTGAATAGTGTATTTTTCTTTTACTTAAATTGAAATGGTGCTAGTTAAAACAATTAAGGAGGGGGGGGTAGATGTTTAAATGAATTCCACAATTAACCGCTTTGCGCTGAAGCTTTCTGTTTATCAATGCATCTTTCCTTAATTGCATTTTTTCCGTTATTCAACAAACTCTCATCACTTCAACCCATTATTGTCGGGATTTGCTCTTTTTAACCCTTTCAATGAAAATTCTTGTAAGAATTTTCTCGATTGATCTTCTATATTTCTGTGTTTTCAATAAATATAGCCACATTAGTGCTTTTATTTTCGCTGCTCTTTTCATTCAAAACATTCAACCAAAGCTCTTATAATCATGACAGATAAGATCTTTTTATTATAGAAATCTTGCAAAAAAGCAGAACATCACTTGTCTTTATCGTGATATCCTCATTTTCAGTGATCCTGGGTGATAAGCCCTCTCGACTCGAGATTGGATGATTGTCTTGGTTATGTGATATAACGTTCTGAAGAAATAATAGTTACTTATTGACGGATCTCGCAAATTTTGGAATGTAATTACGAATATAACAATTCTGAAGTTATAATCTCCCGTCATTCCAAAACTTGCATCAATAATGACGTTGGTCTTAATGGCGTGATTTCCGTCCACCAGGACCCACATACAAGACGGAGCTTGTAGGAGCTTCCTCCAGCCCGCAGCTGAGACCCCACTCCTCTACGCTATGGCTGGATGAGGAAGGGTTTAAGGCCAACTGCAACCACTTAATACGTCAATCGAAATTTGAAACAACTTTGTATAGAACGTTTAAGGAACCTTGACTTGTGTCATCTTCTTTCATTGTGATTTTCAATTAGCACCAAGATAAAAAGCAATTTCAAGTAGTCGTAAAACAATGAATACCCGACTACCACGTTAAAGTGTTAACTGAGAATTTTAATGAGGTAAACGTCAAGAGTTCATCCCAGGTACTAATGGATGCATAATAAATAAGAGAAGTGCTTATTAACTTCCTGTGGGAAAAACTTAAGATTAGTACAGGAGGTATAGTGTGCAGAAACTGCAGTAATAATACAGTAGGTATACTGTGCAAAAATGCAATAGTAGAAAATAGAGGTATACATATGCAAACTATAGAGAATAATGCACAGTCTTACAAAGGTAATTTAGTGTATAGAATTACTAAGTTAAATTTGAAGAAAAAATTATAGTTCGAATTTTGGCCGATGGAGAAGTGGATCTGTGTGTAACAACTGTTTATTTTTTGAATACCTACAAAATAACTTTCTCTTTAAGAGAAAATGTAGTCATTAAACCAAAAAATAACATCACGAAAAGGAATTAAAGAGTAAACGTTGAGTTTCTCTTGTGTAAAGCATTACGTGAAATGAAAAACACACATCACTTATATTGACACCACCATCTTTATGTCAATATTACTTTATCTGTTCAAATACCTCGACAAACTGTTTTGAAGGAAAGATATAACCAAATCATTCTTAATTCGTCCCCGGTCGGTCTCATCCGATTCAACTCCTCGACTTCGGTTGTAGATTATTTGGGAAGACCAATGTTTGTAAATTAAAATATAAAATATAGCGTTGCTATAGTGACAAAAGTTTAAACACGAAAAAACAATTTAAAATGAAATAATTTATTCTTAACATTTATATGTATAAAATCTCCAATATCTATTTTTTAAGCTGCTATGAAGTTTTGAAAATGAAATGAAAATTGTTGTATTATAAGTAAAAAGAATTATTAACTGCTTTCACGCATATTAATAAATACACAAGAAGCTGCTCATTTACATGATATCTAGGTATAAGGAGAACCTGACTGTTTGTTTTGACATTAGTCTTAAAAGTTATGTTTATGAAAGACCCTTTCAAATTATGAAGCAAAACAAAATCCGGTTTGTGGGAGGCTGCGGAAGTCCATTTCTATGAAACTGTAGCTGCTTTGAAAGTACGTCAAAACGTGGAATTGACCAACATATCCCAGAATAAAACTTCAACCAAATAATTGTTCTAGGCTACTGATGAGCTGCTGGTAAGCTCTCACATGTAATAAAATCTTGGCTTGTTAGGATCTTTCATTCCCGAATTAAAAATATCAATGAGGGATAAAATCTAGGAAAAAAAATTATTCGTAGAAACATTTTAGAATCGGGGTATAAGGAAAACCTGCAAGCTGTCTTCATCTGGGTCAATTTATACAAAGAGAGCTGATTTGAATTAATAGGCCAACAGAACATTCTTAAATTAAGATGTGTGTCTTATTGTTATATCTTAGGGCTGAAAAATGGAACCAAGGCTAACTACGTGGATTACATGCTATTGGTGCTGATCCCTGAAAAGAGCTGCAGAAGCATGTTTAATGACAAATATATGGTGGGTTTTCAGATTGCACAAGTAAAGGGTTTGTTCTGCATGAATAAATAGAATGGGTAGTCTCACTAGGTCGGGAAACACTGAAACCAAGACACACCCCCCAGTCATTTGTCTCTGTTGAAATTTTTAAGGAGGATTTAACTTTTCAATATGGCAACCAAGGCTCTTGCCTGCAAATCAACGTTACAGTGACCAGTTCTCAAATATGGAGTCGTTTTGGAAGAAATTAAATTTTTTAGTTCTAAAGAAACGTGTGGGTTTAAATTCACAAATTTAGCCGTGAAATTAGAAAGGAATTTTGAGATGAAGAACTGAAATTCGTCACTGAGGATGTTTTGATTTGAACGTATACAACTAATACAGAAATTAGTGTTAATGATGGAAAACCATATATTTGCGTAATTCACAAAAAAGGAACAATCATATATAAGATTTTAATTTTCTCGACAATAAAAATAAATGTCGCATGTGCTTAAAACACTTGACAAACCTGCTTGTTTTCTCTTTTGTAAATTGATATTAAAAATAAATGGCATGATCGTACTAGTATATTTTCAGTTTTATTTCAGTTCCCATTTTTGTCCAGCCACATGCTAAGTGTATTTTGCTTGAGTAAGTGCTAACTTCTTTCCTAAGTTGGCAATTGGAAAAGCCCATCCAAGCCTGAATGAGTCTATTCAGCGTGGTAAAGTTACATGTAATGTAAAATATCCGTTGCTTCTTTGAAATATCTCAAAGTGCCTCACTGTTTGTATTTGACATTGTCCACTGAGTTAGGAAAAACTCTGACAACACCTGCGGGTGCCATTGCTGTGACAAAAACTAATAATTTTTCTATGTGTTACATCAAGACTATAACCTTAGAAATCTTTATATGCTGCAAAAATACTCTTAGTACACAAAATACAGAAAGCATATTAAATAACAAGACCATAATCTAAAATAGAATACCATAATAGATCTCAAAAATAAATAAGATCCAGTCAGATTTAAATTCCAATTATCATTGCTCATTAACATTATCCCATATGATGATTGCACATAAAAAATTAAAAATAATTTCCCTCAAACATCATTATAAATAATATATCATTCAATAGGGTACCATCCCAAATATAAAACTTTTTTAGTTGATTCAGTTTTCAAAATAATATTTAACATTAATGCAATATAGAAGATTAAAATAAATTAACACGCAAGTGGGAAACTTTTAAATTTTTTTAACAATTTCAATAGATCCATTTCTTTACAAGGTTATTCGTGCAGTTAATTCCCATTAACCACAGTATCCTGTAAAGTTAACCAGCATTTGTTCTTGGATATCTATAAAGATTGGGTAGAAAACTTCTGCACCCCTGAATACCAATCAAATGAACTTTAATTGAGATGGGCGTTATATGGATTTTAAAAGACATGCAGCAAGACAGAAATTGAAGACATATGATTTAAATGAGGAGCTTTGTGATAATGCTGAACTACCATCCCGCCTAAAGATAGTGCTGGCTCTACCTCTGGCATAAAGTACCAGAGAAGAAGAATCAGAGGTCTCACCCCATAGACCGTAATGTAACTTTAACATTGGTATAACAGCCTGTAAGGCAGAGAGAACTAACCTGAACGTCACCGTGACGTCACAGACGCGAAGGAAACGGGAAGGCGTCACATCGTCATGACAACGATGTACAATCTATGTGGCATTAACCTGGTTTTTCTGAATATCACAAATATTTGAATAGCTAATTTTTGTATATATTGTTAATTTAAAAATGTTAATATTCCAAATAGTAAATATACGGTTATTGTTTATATAATTATTTTAAATCTCACTAAATTCGACCTTTTCTTGAATACAGAAAATTAAAAGTGGGAAGATTATTCAAAACACATTAAAAACGATCTAGTCCATCTAGTGCCAAAATAATTTTAAACTGTTTGATTGGTACTTAATAAGATTCAAGTTTTTTCATATGAATAATTTCCCGCTTTTTGAAGAAAAGTCTTTTCAGATCTAAAATTTTTAAACCAATATAGTAATTGATTTTATTGAATTGATGAGTACCTTCAGAACATGTTAAACTCAACGATAAGTTTAAATTTTTTCAGTAAATCACATTACATTTAAGATACCAAAATTGATAGAATATAGTAATTTATCTTCATTTGTACCTTTAAACTTAGTAAGAAAATTATATTTGTTGGGTTTTAGGTTTAATGGTTATAATTACCTTCATTTTAAACCTTTAAACAGTTTCACAAATACACATTACTTCGTAAGATAAAATTATTATAGAATGTACTCACAGAGGAAATTCATAATGTAGAGTATAATTCTTTCAGAATCCTTTACAAACCTCCTCACAAAAAAATTCAAATACTGTATATATAGTTATGAAAACAAGATAATAACACAAAGTATTTAAAACAAATGCTAATTTTTATTGAACAAGCATAATAAGTTACAAAACATAAATATTCTAAATATAAATACTGCCTAGAAACCATAATTGTTGGTATACAGTATAAAAATATCTGATATAAGAAAGTATATAAAAAAAACAAATAGATGGACATTAATTGAAATAAAATTTAGTAATGTGGGTGGTCTTGTCAGATTAAACTCCAATGCACCCTATAATTCTACCTAGTATTAGAAAATTTCATTATGAAATAAATGACGAAACAACAAACATGCCTTAAAAACATTGCTAATCTGAAATATAATAAACTCATCAAAAATAAAATTAAAATATATTTTGAACTGCATATTTTTAGAACTTGTGTTGGACGAAATTGTCTGTAATTCAACCAAAGAGGAAATAAAAAAAAAAAACATTGTGCTCTTTGTGTTCCAGGTGACTGCCAAAACTCTAGCATTTGACAACGTGTTGAATTTTTGTTGATACTATTTTTTTTATGAGTATAAATTAGACAAAAAACATTCATGCTAATTGGGACAAATATTGAAACAAATTATTTGCTATTAATTCTATTTTAAAGGCTTACTGATATCACTTTAAAAAATACAAAACAAACTTGTATGATTTTCCTCATCACCATTAACTTTTAACATTCAATAATCCATAAAGACAAATATTTTTATCCAGCTGGTGATACATTTTCTCTACCAAGTATTTAAATATAAGTTATTCACACTGGCCTAGGTGATTATTGAAAATATTTCTACATTTAAAATTAATATTATAAAACTATATTAAAAATACTCACTATACAAATACTAATATAATCGATCACTAACAACTACAATCATTAAAAAAACCGGCTGATTATCTTGTAATGGAATCTTCCATGATTACGTTTCAGACTTTCACAATATCTTGCTGAGAACATTTTTAAAGCAAAATAACTTGAAATTATAAGATAAAAGATTTTCTCTCACTGTTCCAGAGCTGAATACATAAAATGAATCCTTTTTTTTGTTCAAACGAAGGAACTTTAGTTAGTGCATTCTTTTAAAAGATAAAGGATCTTTTGTAAAATATAGAATTTAATAAAATATAATGGAACATTATAAAGGGTGTGATTCATAACTAAACAGACCTGACGGCAAAGAGGTGTGGTACGAGTAAGTATTCAGCCCTATGCTCTTACTATTTGTAATTAATAAAATCAATGAAACACGTAAAACACCCTAAGTAAAAAAAAAAACAAAATTGACTAACATCTTTGCATGAATGAATGAAACAACCAGAAATTTAAAGGAGTATTAATCTTGTATCTGTAAGAACTTTTTTTTGTGAATATACAATGCTAATTTAAATACTTTCTAAAAAATACTATTCAACGAAAACAATTTTCAAGATATTTAATAATAAAAAAATCAACAGTCATTTTTAATCTTAGACCACTACTCTCTTTTGTGAGTATTAAAACCATTGAAATTTCATTATTTATACTAGCGTAAATCTCAAGAACACATAATTTACACAATTGAAATAAAAAATGGTTAAATTGATTTAAATTTATGTATCTGCCAAGACTTGAATCCACCTTTATATGAATAAAACAACTGACAGGTAATTTGCATGAAAATTTAAAGCAGCATTAATCTTTATATCTGCACGACTTTTACTATACACAATGCTAATTTAAATACTTTTCTACAAACAAGATATTTAATAATAAGATATATCACAATCATTTTAACTAATTGAGACCACAGAGTTTATAAAT
>BGPR01003639.1:97043-131675 GCA_013235015.1 Araneus ventricosus
GTTGTTTTGGTTGATTTTTCGCACTAATTTCTCAATAGAATGGTTTCAAATAATTGTACGACAAAAATAGATGCACCATCGGAAAGAGCACGCGATTTCCGTTCTAATGAAGTTAGTTTTGAATTTTTAACGTAATTAACTGAATTATGAGAATTTTTTAAAAAATAGTCGATTTTGCTATCTAAATGTTGGTTTTGTTTTTAAATTTGCTGCATCCGACTTTCTAATACCACTATTATTTTCAATTCTTTTTAGCTTATAACTAGAACGGTTCTGTCGGATTTAAGACAAGAATGGTTAAAATATCTTTTATCGTTTTTTTTAAATTAATTTTTTTCTGGGCCGTTGCGAGTTATTTTTCTCGATCGAGTTCCGAAAGCGGCACTTCTTCGGAACGTTGATGCCAATTTTGATTGGCGGACGCGAAGGATACGTCATGACCATCACCTGAATGAATTACTTCGATTATTATTTTCGGATTTGATTTATATTTTGCTTGCTGTATAATAATCATTTTCACGTTCCAATTTTGTAATATTGTTTTGGATTAACGTACTCTGTACTGTAGCGTGAAAAAAAAATAAGCAGGAAAATCAAAAAATGTGTATCTTTTGTTTTGATTTTGTTTTCAAAACTTTTTCATGTCATTGTGGGCGGTTCTTTTTTTTTTTTTTCATTTTGTTAAAGTCCTGATTCCACGGGCAACGCCGTGCGCGTACTGCTAGTATGCAAATAAATACAATGTGATACGCATTGCCTGGAACGTGTCTCGAAGTGCTGAAGAGCAGGATACGCGTTTGAAGATACCTTGAAGCTACAGGCTGACAGCGCTGTTTCATTCATATGGCAGAAGATGGAATGATTGCTGAGTTATTATGGTATTCATCAGATTTTACTTAATTCAACACATGGAATCACCAAGTAACACGCATGAAACTTCGCGCGCAACTCCGAATAATCTGATGTATTCGTAATTTAGACGCGTTTAAATGATTTTAAGAGATACAATCACGAACAGATATTGGAATACTATTATGATTTGATATCAGGAACTTGTAAGAATAGTGCATTCCTGCCAATCGAGTGGTGCTGTGGTCACTCTCATATATAGTTTTGTTTTCTCTCCCCTATCAGTTCTGACACGATTCTAACTATTACATTTCATTGTTTTGCTATTTATACCACCATTGAAGTTTTAAATTTTAGGTCAGCCATTTGAAATAAAGAGAAAATAAACCAACCCAAACTTGAGTGTGATTTGACATAGATTTAAATATTGAGTGGCAGTTCCGTAGCAGTTCTTATCATCTTATAACCACTTTTAAATATTTCTTAATAGGTGAAACCTTTGTTAAATTTGTTGACAGAAATTTTCGGGTTGGCCTGGGAAGATTTTAAAAGCAGTGTTCTCTACTAAAATGTAGATTGTTTAAATCATAAAAATATTTTTATTCTAGATTCTTTCTTACCTAACGCCAGCCTTAAAATATTTTTAACGTCGGCAATTTAAAATTGTGCAACTCTTCAATTATTAGCAAAACCATTTATTATACCCTATATCAAATTAGAAATACTGCTAATTTTGCAATACATTGAAAATGAAATAATTGTAATTTCATTGCATTTGGTAAAAATACTTCAATGTTTTAAATTTACCGAAAAAAGCGGCTAATCAGTAACAAGTAATTTTATTATTTTGTCAAAGGTTTTCTGCTATTAAAGTTTAATTAAATCATGATCTTTGGCTAGATAAAAGATAGTCAACTCCGAAAACTAACTTGCTCCACGGAAATATATTTTCAATTGAGTCACTTACGTATAATGCATTCTTATGCATTCACTTAACAAAGTAATCTTAAACTTCAAATTGTGAGAGACATTTAACTCGTGTTCGTTCAGAAGCCTTCCACATGTTCTGTTCATTGACTTTATGAACGCCCCTAATGTATTCGATTTACTCTTCATGGCATGTAACATCTAATTACACGTTGTCGGCACCATTTTTACTAACTTATTCCAGATGCAAAATATGTATTTGATTTCAACATTAAAACGGCGAGGCACATTTTATGACCAGCTTGTATAATGAGTCATTAGAAGGCTATTTACGATATCTGATTATCAATTTTTTACTTTCCTTATTTTCCTGTATACATAAAAGAAAGAATCATATAGTCGAAAAAGTTGACCTCCAGATTTTGATAAATATCTACACATACTATATCGAGTGTACCCGTTTTCGAACTATGTCTTCCCTTCATAACGTGGATATGAACACAACTGAGAATCCGCAGTGGAAGGAAGTCGGAAAAGAGAGAAAATTCACTCCTTCCATAATTTTTTCCTGTCTACGAAGGGATTTATATCTAACATGACCGTTTATTTTTTAAACGCTTTTACTAAGTTCGAAATGATTCATGGAGGTATATAAGATTGGAATTTTGTGATCGATTTTTCACTCTTATCTCAATGCATTAGAGTTCTGAAATTTTGTATATTTATTGAATCTTGGAGACAATGCAATATTTTAATAATTTTAGAGCTCTCAATTAAAAAAGAAATCGCGAAATTGTAGTTGCACTCGGTAGGTTTCAGGGGGGCCATCTATAGTATTTTTGAGAACTAAAATACTTTACAGAGTAATTTAAATGCTTCAATAAAAATTAAAATAAGTATATCCTATTATAGATATTTTTAAAGAAATTACTGCTGGAATTAGTTGAAGAAAAATGGATTTAAGTAGGGAATATTTTATGTTTATTTGTAAAGTCAGAATTTTCTGATGGATCGTTCACTCATTTCCTAATGTATTATATATCTGAAATTTTGGATATTCACTGTTGTGCGGTTCCAAGAAACCCCCAATTTCATACGAGGAAGAGTGACCAGACCGTCCAGTGAGCTAGCCGAAAAGCGGAAGTAGAAAGGAAGCCGATGTCCTAAAAACGACCCCCCCGGATTACATAACTCCGAGGGGGTTGCAAGGACCGTGAGAGTGACCGTTGGAAAGCCACCCAAATCGACGGTCAAAGGGACTCGTTGCATTGCGACTTTTGCCAATGATGAAGAGGGAAGAGGAGCGCATGTTTGTGGTTGGCGGAATTGGTTCGTCACCCGAACAAATCATGGAAACTTAACCTTTCGGCCACGCCTAAGAAGGCAGGGTCAAAGTTGTTCTTAAGCTGGAGTTTTAGGGGAGTCTATTGAGATTCGAGATTGAATTCTCGTGATCGAGAATTTTGAAGGCAGCTCTCAAGCCCGAGACGCTGTACTTGTTCGGGCCTAGACCCGTGAAACCGTTAAGCCAAACCTTGCCTGAATAAGCTCTTAGAGAGCTGGAAAGCAACTGAAGAATTCTTCGGAATTTGTCTCGTAAAGTGAACGTGCAATACTTCACTACCAATTACCTCCTCGGTAACCGACAGAACTCTTTGGAAGTTATAACAAACTATTTGAGCAGTCTAATCCCTCAATTCACTATTTCTGGCAATCGGACATTGAACTCGCCTTGAGTAGAACTTACTGAACTTTTCAGTTTCCTTACGAGTGGGTTCACAGCTAATCTGCGATTGATTCCAGATTGAACTCTGACTTGATTTGCGCTATCTCAGCCTGAGTTAGGCAGAATTTATGATTGATGTTAATTTGTATATTTCTTGTAAATAACTTAATAATCAAGCAGCTTAATTAAAATTAATATCCTACTATTGCTGTGTCTTGTGATATCTAATCATAACTCAGTATCACTGGGCTAAGACCCTACACTGTGTCTTGATGACAATAAGATATTTCAATAATTTTAGAGCTCTTTTCCATAAAATAATTATTATAATTATTCCATGAAAAATTGATTTTAAGATCCTCAAATATTTATAATGCTGAATTATGACATAAATTATATACTAAAAACTAGAAAATAATAAATATCAAAAAACTTTTTAAAAAACGCTTTTACCAATGCATTAAAAAAGAAATAATAAATTTTTCTCAAAAATCTGGATGTCAGAACAAAAATCGTAAAAGCGTGAGGCGCTGAAAAGAATAGGAGAAAGATATAAAACCACATTGATTATCTTCAGGAACGATATGTTATTAAACATTCATCACATAAAATATATTATAAATGTGATTACAATTCTAATTTACTTACAGCTTTTCTACCTGCGCCTCACGCTTTTCTGATTTTTGTTTTGATTTCCAGATTTTTTAAAGAAAATATTATTACTATTATTATTAATGCATTGGCAAAAGCGTTTTTTAAAAAAGTTTTTGTTTCCTCAAAGCATGGCATCTATTAATTTTCAGGTAATGGCATTTAAATTCGAGGAAATTCTAATTTCTGCAGTTATTATTTATTAAATAATTACAACTGAAAGAACAACAATTAATAAGCGAAAATAAATAATTTATGTAGTTGTTTTATATTTTTCTGAAGAACAAACTCGATTAAGTATATTTGTTGTTGATTTCAATTTCTCGAACTAAGTGTGACTGCCAATTTAGTAGAGCTAATCATCTATAGGATTGTTCCACCCATCAGTTCTTACATAACACCACTTATTGCGTTTTTGCTACTTTTGCCAACCATTAAAATTATTTTTAGGTCAGCAATTTAAAAAAACGAAAAGAGTCATCAATGAAAGATTACTTTTTTACAAATTATGTCTTTTTTATACACAATTTTAAAATAGAAATAGTGGTCGTAAAGGCAATACTGTGAAAACGAAATAATTATCTTTCATTACATGCGGTCAAAACACTATTACTGTTTTAGAATTTACTGAAAAGTGCTGCTTATTATTAAGAAGTAAATGCAATATCTTGCCATAAGTCTTCCTCATTTAATGTTAAATTGTGACATGGTCTTCGCTAGATAAAAAAATTACTAACTCCGAATTTTAATTTCTTCCCCCGAAATTTAAATCAACTAAGTATCTTACGCATTATTTGATATTCAAGGTTCCTTTAACAAGGTAGTCTTAAACATAAATTATGATTAGAAATTTAATTTTTGTTCTTTCAGTAGCCTTGCACTCGTTCTGTTTGTTGTCGCATGACCGTCGGCTAGATACAGGTTAACCACTTCCCGATAACTGACTTTTTCCCAGGAATATCATTTCAACCGAGTCCCTTATGCATATTTTGATATTCGTGGTTCCCTTACTAAAGTAATCTTAAACTTCAAATAGTGACACACATTTAACTTGTGTCATTTCAGTAGTCTTGCATTTATCCTGTTCTTTGACGCAATGAACTTCCCTAAAGAAAATAAGTAACTGTCCCTGTCATGTAACATCTAACTGCACGTTGTCGGCGCCGTTTTAATATCTTATTATTCCTCATGCAAAATATGCATTTGATTTGAATATCAAAATGGCGAGGAACATTTTTCGTCCAACAGCATGACAGCTGGATTAAAACATACTACTGATAAAAATTAGTTAGTTTAGTTTAGTTATATTAACGTCCCGTTTTCAAGATACACCAGGGCTATTTTTGGACGGACCTCGTAATTTTGAACCACGGTCAGATGATGAGGCGACATCTCAGCTGGCACCCCCTTTCAAAACTCCCACGCCACAAAAACGGGAGCACGTTTGGCCACTATGCATGATTTAGCAGCAGCAGGCTCCATACACGGCAGATCTTCAATGAAATCGGGTCTCGAAACTGGAACTCTCCGGCCCCCTAAGCGAGACCGAGTTCCAGGGTAATTTGTTTGCCATGGAAGGAAATCGTTAACGAATAGAAATGGAAGATTTTTTGATTTTTTTTTATCTTTTGCTATAAAAATGGTTTATTTACTTTTCCTTACCATTACTACCAATGACGACCTCAATATTGAGAGTGGCAAATTAAATATATGGGTTTAAAGCATAGGAAATTAATGCGGCCATTTTGAAATTTGAATTTAAGTCTCAATCGACAGTTAAAAGCAAGTAGTCAGGCAGAAAACCCCCAAACAATTTTAAAGTTAATGAGATATTTTTAAATATCAATAAGGAAAAAGGGAGCTTTTATTTAAATATCTTTTTTGGCTATTTTATATTAAATTTATGAAACAAATCTTGGTGACGCCGTGTTTAATTAAATATCAAATTAAAGTAATCTGTCAACTTAACTATTAAAATTAACAGTATGATTAATTAAAATTAACTATTTAATTAATTAATATTAGCAATATTTAATTAATTGTGACGAAATGTTCATTAAAACCTTCTTTATGGCTCATAGTATTTATCAGCAATAGTTTGGATTTATCTTAATATAAATAAAGGTCATTGTATTTATGTTTCATATCTCCTCCGAAACCACTGGATCGATTTGAGCCAAACTCTGCACACTTTTTCTTTAAGACAAGTCACTTTCAACTTTTCAAAGACCAAAAGTTGGTTAAAATTTCATTTAATTAAAAATAAAGCCAGCGTTTTTCCGCGATATCTATGGAAAAAATTACCTCAGGAAATTTTTTTAACACAATATTAAATTTTAAAAAATTAACTTTTCAGTGACAAAAATTTGATTTCCATACAAATTGCTACTCTCATTTAAATGTTCTTTTCAAAATTAATTTTATACACAATCCATAACAGTATTCTTTATCGTAGGAGAACAAAAATAATACGAAGAACTGTTGCCAGAATACATCAACAGAATTATCGACGAATTCTGCTAAAAGAAAATTTTGAAAGTAGACGATTAACAATTTATATCAGGATCAACTATTGATTTTATTTATTTTCATGCTTTAAATTAATGAGTAACTAACTATTTATTTTGTTTTAAAATATTCATTCTTTCTTTTACTTTAAGAATTTTTAACAAAATTTGTAAGACCTATATAAAAATAATAATTTATGGAGAAAGTTAGCCATGGGCTGTTTTTAAAAATTGTCTGGTTCAATTGATATTCTCCTTATAATTAAAAACGTTTCAGACCAAAAAGGAATTTGTTTATTATAATTTTTATACAATAGTAATTTTTACATTAAACGTATTAGGCGTGAAAGCATTTTAATCCGGAGAAAAGCTGGACATATCAGCTTGTTTGCCGTATGAAAAGATGAAGTGAATGCGGCTAATGGGATCTTTTCAACAAGGTGTCACATGCATAGGTTAAAACGTAATCTAAGTTGGACGGCGGGGGGATCCCTTTTCAGCTCATAACTTCTAAGCAATTCTAGCTGTCAAAAAACTTTCAATATAAAAGTTGTTCGTTATGATAAGGTTGAAAATGGCTTTTTAGCTCATAACTTCTAAGCATTTCTAGCTGTCAAATAACTTGCAGTATAAAAGTTGTTCGTTGTAATTAGGTGATAATTCGCCTAATTGAAATTTTTTTTCTATGTTCAATCGTAACGGAGTAATGGGAAATTATAAATTGGAGGGGGGGATTGAATATCGCTTTTTAGCTCATATTTTTTAAGCAATTCTAGCTGTAAAAAAAACTTTCAATATAAAAGTTGTTCGTTATGATAAGGTTGAAAACGGCTTTTGAAACTGGCTGATTTAAAATGGCCTTTTAGCTCATAACTTCTAAGAAACTGTAGCTATCAAAAATATTTCACTACAAAAGTTGTTTGTTATGATGAGACAATAGTTCGTCTAATTTGAATTTTCTTTCTATCTTCAATCGTAAGTGAATTATGGGGAAATGAAATTTTCACCCCCCCCCCCTTTGAGCTTGATAGCCTATCTGAAATCTCGGCCGAGACTTTCACCGACTTACAACATATCCCTCGCCGGTTAAAATCTAATCAAAATTACTCTACTTATCATGTTCACAATATAACATAGGAAAAGCGTTATATACATCTCTACTACTAATAATATGGAAAAGAATATTTCTCCCTCTACTTTTAGAAGGATTAGAATTGCAAGAATGAAAGCGGGGGGAAGAGATTACAAATGACGAGAGCTTTCCAACAAGGGGTAACATGCATAGGTTGAAAGATACTTTAAGTTAGAGAGAGGGAAAATCAATTTTCAACTCATAACTTCTAAGCAATTGCGGCTTTCGAAAAAGTTTAGAAGCAAAAATTGTTCTTTATGATAAGGCGATAATTCGCCTAATTCGAATTTTCTTTCTATTTTCAATTGTAAAGGAATTATGGCAAAATGAATAATACGGATATATAAGGGAAATATTTCGCCCTCTGTTTTCATTAGTATTAAAGTTGCAAGAATGAAAGAAGGTGAAAGAGACTGCAAATGACGAGTGCTTTCCTACAAGAGGTAACAAGCATAGGTTGAAAGGTACTTTATGTTAGGGGGAGAGGAAAGGGAGGGAAAATCCCTTTTCAACTCATGACTTCTAAGCAATTGCAGCTATCGAAAAAGTTTAAATTAAAAATTTTTCGCTATGATAAGGTGATAATTCGCCTAATTTAAATTTTCTTTCTATTTTCAACTGTAAAAGATTTATGGAGAAATGAAAATTTCAACCACCCACAATTTCCACCCCCTTTCAGCTGGATAGCCCATCTACGAACTCGGCCGAGACTTTCACCGTTCTTACAACATATCCCACGCTGCTTAAAATTGATGAAACGTCATGATATTTTTAAATTTATTAAATCTTTGTCTTCTTTTTTTGCCTGTGTTCCTTGTATGTTAGGTGGCCACATGACAAGTATGAGAGAAGAAAAGGTTTTTACTTTTAGTTTAACTTGTGAATAATTTAATGAATGATTCTTCTATTTATAAAGCAGTTAGTTTTTTTATTGCAATATTTCTAGATTGAAACAAAGAAACCGAACAATTATTCATTAGAAGACTGCAAAATTTATTTCTAAATTAAAGAAATTTTTTAAATTCCATTGAAATTTTGATAGATGTATTTTGTGGTTTATAAATCACATGAAATCTTTTTCAAGAATTCATCGCAGAATGAGCAGCGATCCATATTTGCATCACTGTTGTTTCCTCCACTTTTTAAAAATTAATTTTGATTAATTTAATAATCCATTGATTAGATCATTTATATATTTTTTAAGAAGAATGAAAATATTTTTGTAAATAAATTTTAGCAGTTGATATTTTAAAATGAATTAGGAAATTTTGGTTATATTTTTGCTTACATTACAGTCATTATTATTTGCTCGGACATTTTTTTTGAAAAATAAAAAATAGCATATCATAGGTGTGAATATTATGCACGTGAGATTAAAAAAAATATTTTCGAAAACTATTCCCGACTTTTAATTTTCCATAAAAGCATAGAGTTCTGCGATTTCAATTTCAAGAGTAAAAATATTTTTTTAAAATTCTTAAGAATAGATATAAAGTCTTCGAAAACACTTAAAAAGTGGGTGATGCTTCGAAAATGAATATATGACACTTTTCTTCAGATGTAGAAGTATTTTCGTTTTTTAACAATGCACTGACTCCCTATTTTGGTAATTCCTTTTGCCTTTTTTCAAAAACAATTTATCACGTTTTAAAATTTTCTTTTTTTAAAACTTTTTTAGTTTTTTTTTATTAAAAATCGTAACTTTAAGATTTTTTCTAGATCCTTTAAATATTTCTATGCTCTTTAATAAATGCCACGCGGTGCCGTTCTTTCTTTTCTTTTCTTTCAAAACCTTTCATCCAAAAATCTGTTATTATCATGAGAGGTAAGTTCTTTTAGTCACTAAATCATACAGACGACATGCCTTTTTACTTTTCGTGGCTTCAACTTATTCTTTGAAAAGGGTGATGGATTCTCGACTTCAAGATTGAATGCTTGGTTTAGTTTTGTTATATAATCATTCCGTATTGAAACAGCAGAAAAGCTAGTTTGGGACTGACCTCGCAATTTTGAACTGTTTCCAGACGAAGAGAACAGCACCAAAGTTTGCACCCCGTCCTTCTACATTTCCGCACCACACCAGTATGACCATGACGCCATTTGCAAAGCACCAGGACCTACATACACGGCGGTTCTTTTAGTCTAACCATACAGAACCAAAGCCGAGACCTTACCACTAGACCACCGCGATCCATCGAAATTTGTAATACTTTTCTTATTGCACACCTTTTTATAACTAGACTTGAATTATGTTCCTGAAGATGGATTTTCATAATTGATATTTCAGGACTAAAATCGATAAACAAAGTAAGTGTCAAAATATTTAGTATCATTTTCCAGGTTAAGGGGTAAACTGAACTATGCTTTATATACTGGAAAACGTGAAAAGTGCGTACAAATTAAACAGGAGGTGCTTAATCTTCTGTGCAAAAGTACAGGAATGTGCAAAAGCAGTGCAAAATCCACATGTGAAGTTTTTGCTTAGGACTTACTATTACGAATTCAAAATTAAAAATAGTGCATATTTTGGCCGATAGGGGAAAGTGGCACTGGTGTGCAGACAATTTGCTAATTTTTGAAAAGTAGGAATCAAATTTTGCTCTCCGAGCGAAGCGAGGTTTACCTTTTAACTCAGCTATTCAGCATTTTATCTTCTGTAAATTTGTAAGTGACGCAATGACGGCCAACGCATTGTTCGATTATCTTCAAATTTGGCAGAAATCTTCCTGGACGAGACAAAAAACAGTGTATATGTAAGGAATTTTATTTCTTGAATTCGTTTTAAGAGGGTAGCCGATTAACTGATTTCAACGTTTTGGCGAGTCATTGCGACTTTGGCACCATAAACACATTTTAATCATTTTGATAAAGGTTTTTGTAAATAATGATAAAGCAAACCTTTTAATATTAATAATAAGATAAAAACAGAAATTTATTTTCTAAATATGGACAGTCAATTTGTTAATACTGCTAAAAGAAAAGATTTGCATAAATAATTCGCATTGAAAAAAAGAGAGAGACGAAATCATAGTTTTTCATGCTTATAGATGTTTATTCGTGTTTCTTTCCACACACACGTCTAATCTTTCTTTGCTCTCTCTTTCTCCTTCGGTGAAAGTTTTTTCAGGGATTCGACAAAACGGTGCATGTTATTAAAGTTTGAAGAAGATTATCTGTTATTTGTCTAAAATTTTTTTACGTATTACTCACAATTTTTATATTGTTATGTTAATTACTAATCTCATGATTTTATCAAGGTACTTCTTCCATCTTCAGGTGCTTTTGCTACTGTTAAAGTTATGATAGTTGACCGATCGAAGTAATCTCTGTTTCAACTCCATTCAGCATTTCGTGTGTCTATAATTTTGTTTGCTACGCAATCACAGTTCAAATTTCTTTGATTAAGGTTTTAAAATTAAAATAATCTCCTCTCATATCATTTCCAATACAATAATTAATCAATAAATAGTGTATTATCGCAAAAATAAAATCTTTTTTAAGATTCAATTTTCAAAATGATATTTAACATTTACTCAATATGAAAAAAGAGGACAACTAAAAAAAATTAAATCTCATAAAAATTAGATCTAAAATACTTTTCCTGATATCTTTGTACAGATAAATTAAAAGGTATGGAATTTCTGAAGCACTCCTGAATAATCTGATGAATATTTAATTGAGATATGATTTTAAAACCAAATACTTGTATTATTTGAACTGAGGAGCTTGTAGACAATGAACTGCCATTCTACCCAACCATTGGCGTTGCGGTCACTTCTGATATAAAGCATCTGATACCAGTTATTACGATTCATTCTTTTACTACTTATACTGCTCTTAAACATTGAAATTTTAGATCAACAATTTAAAATATGATAAACCATTTCGATGTGTTAAGAGTAAAATTTCCTTCTTTATACTTTTTTCAAATCAGAAAAAGTGGTAGTAATGCAATACATTGAAAAAAACTGTTAATTCTATGACGCTTATAAAGGATACCATTGGTGTTTTACAATGCACAGAAAATAGCTGCTGATCAGTGACAATTATTTTTATTATCTTGTCAAAAGTTTGCTTAATTCAATTTCAATTGTGACGTGATCTTCGGCTAGATACAGGTCAGCCAGTTCTGAAGACTAACTTTTCTCCAGGAATATAATTTCAGTTGAGTGACTTAAGCAAAATTTCATATCTATGGATATCTTAATTAAGTACTCTTTTAACTTCAAATTGTGATAGATATTTAATCCATGTTTTTTCAGTGGCCTGGCACTTTTTTCTGTTCGTTGTCGCATAAACGTCTTTAATGGTGTCAAGTAACCGTCGGTGTCATGAAACATCTAATAGCACGTTGTTCTCTCCAATTTCACTATATTAATCCTCGGGCATTTTATTTGAACAATAAGATAGCACAGCACGTTTTGCGTTTAGCAGCCTTACAGATGGATTAAAGCATACTGATAAAAGGAATTAAAACATGGGCACCATAATTTCTCAGTTTATTGGATGTAATTTTTAATAACCTTACTATCTTAGTAGACTTAGACTACTTAGAATACAGATTGAAAAGAAACCATGAAGATGAAACAGAAGAAAGTAAAATCCATTAAAAATCTTAGTTTAAAAAAAGGAAGAGCAAAGTGCATTAAAATTTTCGTTTAAAAAGCACTGATAAATTATGCCTGATTTTTTTTTTTACTTTATTAAAATTGGAGAAAAATTGGTCGTCTTCTGCTTGAAGGGACGTTTGGGACGTTCCTGTATCGAAAGAGTTAATTAGAATTGCAATTAAGCGTCGAAAAATAATTGCTCCGAGATTAACATTCCCACCCTTCAAAGTATATTTGTACCAAATGCCGTAGCTCTAATTCCAGCAGTCTACCCTGTGGTGCGACAACACACATACACACTTTCTTCTTTATTGTTAATACAGATACATTCCAGTTTAATTTTCTTTTAACTCTATATTGCGACATTTTCGATTGTTCAGTCCTATAGGATTTTGTTTTGTGTTTGGGTAAGCAGGTAAGTCCCGTCATCGGAGTAGAGGTAGTTACACCTTAAAACATTAGTATAACCATTAGGGAATGAAAAAATCGCTTACTTATTCGGTGGGTTCTTATTAAATTGATCCTGGTGCCCCCGGAGGCATACGCATAAGCCTGAGAAGAATTTACTTATGGTTTTCTTGACAATAAATGGAACAATTAATTTATAATTATTAAATGCCGTGAAATATTTTTATTCCCTGGAACCCCTAATACATTAGATGATACATAATAGTTATTAAAAAAATTGAAAGAACCTAATAATCTACTGTTAACTCTCAACAAACCCTTTTTATCAATTTTACGATTAAGACCATACAGTTTGGAACTCTTATCTGTGCACTTATCACATTTGATACAATTAATTTCATTAGAAAAACACTGAAATTGTGACAATTTTATCCAATAATCAACAGCACTGGAAAGTTCCTCTGTTGACAAATGTCCCACAGTTTTTTCTTGAGATCCTAAGTTTTTCACAAATCTAAACACATATGCAGTAACTTGCAATAATTTATGCAAATTACTGAATTCTTGTGTGTCAAGCACTGGTTCCACACTTTCTGCACTAGTAGCAAGAGTAATAACACGTTCTTCACTCGCGATACTTAACGGATCAGGATCACTGTCGTCGTAAGATGACACACAAGATGTATCTTGTTGAATTAGCCATGGTAGGCCATGCCACCAAACTTGATCGTTCACTAAATTTTTAATACTGAGACCTCTGGTGATTTTGTCAGCAGGATTCTCACAACCAGGGCAACGATTCCATACTTCAGGAGATGTTTTTTCTTGAATTTCCACCACACGATTCTGCACAAAAGTCTTCCATCTACGATTATTATTTTTAATCCAATGAAGCACAATTTTTAAATCTGTCCACATATAGACCTTGGCAAAATGTTCTCGAATAGATTCAATTAATCTGGCACCTAGTAGTGCAGCCATGAGTTCAAGTCTCGGTAAAGACAATTTTTTAAGTGGAGCTACACTGCTTTTGGAGATAACAAATGCGGTTTTTGTCTCATCCAAATGGGAAAATTTGAGATACACAACAGAACCATAAGCACTCTCTGAACTATCGTTGAAACAATGCAATTCTCATCCGTGAGATGTTTCAACATCAGTGCAGAAATACCAACGTGGTATTTGGATTTTCGGTAACTCCTTCAATTGTTCATTTTCTTGAATAAAGTCAATGATATCTTGTGCACTGAATGAGAAAACATCCATACGAGTATCCCATTCGAGTCCTAAAACCTTTGATGATGAATCACACAAAGGTGTTGAATCCTTATGTTTGTCTGTTTCATATTCTTTTCGTAGAACAGGAGAGTTGAGAGTTCGAATTCCATTTCGTTAAAGTCATTGAAGCCTTTTTCATGATGGTATTAGCATTGTGTGGTAGACTTCAATAGCTTCCATTTCAGTATTTGTTCCACAAATAAAGTCATCAACATACATGCTATTATTCAGAAGTTTTACAGTTTTCGGATATTCACTTTCGAATTTTCTCAAATGGTGTTTGATGCAGGCACTGAGAAGAAAAGGACTTGATTTAGCTCCGAACATCACACGGTACATTCTGTAGATCTGAACTTTTGGATTCGATAAATTCGAATCGTCGTGAATCCACAGAAATCGCAAAACATCCCGATCTTCACAGGAAACTGATATTTGAAGGAATGCCTTTTGGATGTCTGCAGTAAAGGCAATTCGATGCAGTCTAAATTTCAGCAAGACTTTCAAAAGTTCAGGAACAAGGTTTAGACCTTGAAGTAAACAGTCGTTCAACGATTTCTGATTTTTATCCTTTGAAGAAGCATCATACACTACAGAACAGAACGCCGTCCCTTACCCCCGTACCCGTGACCAGATCGGTCACTGAACGGTTTGATGGGCAAGACACGGGAATTTTATTTAAGGAAAAGAAAAACAAGATAAACAAAAAGACGGAAATATATACACTATGTACAGCACAGGCATTTTCACTGTTACACTATTAGTTCGTAATAGTCTTCTTTTCTTTGGATGTTGAAATACCTTTCTTTTATTTGGAGGTGGAATGTCCGGTGATTGAGCTACATAGTTCAGCTCGCTGGGATGTTGAAGGCTAGGGAGGCCGGAAAAGATCTCTGTTTTCGCTCATGAATTTGATGATCCCACGAATTCTCTGCCTGGAGAAGAGGTTATTGGCGACCCTTTTCAGCCATTCTTGTTCGAAGTTTGCATCATACACTACACGCAACTTCGTAGAACTGTGATTCTTTCTAAGCACTGCTCGGTGAAGTATATAATAAATCCGTTCTCCTTGAGATGCATTGGGATCAACTTTTTCTATAATGCCGTCTTCGATTTTATCATTTATAACTTGTTTATATTCCTTGTAAAAATTCAAGTTCGAATGAAATTGCTTCAATAGATTAAAGAATCTTCTTTCGGCGTTTGCATAATTGTCGTGCAATATTACATTTTCATTAATCCAGGGAAGTTTTACTTCATAACGATCATTATTCTGCTGAATCGAATTTTCAAATAACCTCAAAGCCTCTTCATTTTCTAATTGCTCATCAGGACTATTTACTCCTAAAGACTCAATATTCCAAAATGATTCTAATGTTCTTGACAGCTTTTCTTCAACTAATAAATTAGAGCAAATAGATCCTCTGAATTCAACTCCAAAAGAGAGAAGCGACCTTGAATACACCAGCCGAATATTGTATCCAAAGCAAGGCGTTTTCATTTATTCTTTTTATTTCTTCTTTTGCTATTTCCATAAACAGTCAGCACCTATTAAAACAGAAATGGATTCTTGATCGGCGCTGGCATGAATCATCAGTGAGATTCCTAAGCTTTTGAGCTGTGATTTTATTTTTCCATCCGGTGGTTTAATTTCTGCAGTTGTTATTACTGGAGCTTCGATAACGTCAAGGATAATAAATTTATCAGGATCGTTTATATTTCGCAACGTTAGTTCTACTTTCCGTTGGCGCCAATGTTTGCCATTTTTTTTCAGCGAATGTATGGATATTCAAATTAGAACAGCCTTTCGATGGAAGTCCTAATTTTTTAGAAATATCTTCTCTGATGAATGAAACTTGGCTTCCTCGGTCCAAAGGACATCTTAAAACACAATTCTTTCTTTTACCTTCTCCAACGGCATAGACAGTTTGAAGGATGGCATCAGATCCGGTTGTAGCAGAGGAATTTTGAGAAATATCGGCGGATTCTTCTTTTTCGGGAATTTCTGAAGGAATAGGAATTTTCGAATTAAAACAAATTTATTCGTGATGTGGTTACCCACAACATTTCGTGCCAGAAAGATGCTTATTTGGACAAAAGTCCCTAAATGTCGTTGGCCAAAACACAAAAAACATCGTCCATTACGTTTCAGGAATTCGCGTTTTTCCTCTGCATCTAATTCCTCACGTTTAAATTTTCCATGATTTTTGTTACAAAAAATGCACTTAATATTCATCGTTGACAAAGTAGACGCACTTGCAATTTTTGGTTAAAATTCAAAGTTACTCCATTGGTTTCCACCTTTTTTGTTATCTTGTCCCTGAAAGGTTTTATAATAGTTCATTAGATTTGCAGCCTCACGACAATTAATTTCCCTTCTCAAAAATTCTATCAACTCCGTAATATCAAACTTCGATTGTTCTTTTCGATTTCGATTGAATTCAAAATTCATTTCTTCAGGAATTTTCTGCAACATTATCGGACAAAGTAAGTTTCCATAGCTTCCGGATGTAACATTCAGCGATTCTAAGCTTCGGATCTGAATTTCGCATTCGTCAAAAAGTTTCCGCAATGCTTTAACATTTGATATGTTTCGAACAGGTACAATAGATAACAATTTATTCATATGCGAACCAATGACAATATCTTGTCTTCCGAAGCGATCTTTGAGTATTTCAATAGAAGAATCATAATTTCGATTACTTAGAACAAATCCAGGAATCGGCACACCAATCCATTATGCTACGGTTTGCCTCCTCACAACCTCCTACCATATGGCACCACCCAGCCAACAACATCAGCCAATATGGTTCCGAAGAGTAGCCAACAATTCAACGTCAAGAAGGAAGATACATAATTTGCTCCACTTTCTCCAAAGAGTCTTTTCCGTCCAGATCCCAATTAATTGTTTTTTTTTCGTTCCTTCAATAGTCTTCTCAGTTGAGTCCAATGCTTTCGTCCCGTTTCCACATTCTTGGCCAACATTATATTAATTAGCAACTTCAGCAACCGAACAACCTCTTCCTCCAGCGATGAGGGAAATTAAATCCAACCAAACTTCAACTTTCCTTCATGCGTCTTCATCACTCCATCCTTTCCTTTGGAGATGGAAGGTCCCGTTTCACCAGTTCAACTTTCAACTTCGCCTCTTCTTCAGCCCATCATCCCCTAATGAATTCAGAACAGCTTTGTCGTTCTTTCAGGACTTTCTTCCAAGATCCTCCGGGTTTCTCCTTCAAATAGAGTTCCATCAGCCAACTCCTCTTCAAAATCAAACTTTTTAAAATACTGTGCGGCCCATCTCTCTGTTCTTGTGTACATTTTTATGTTATTTTTATTACTGTATTAATTTGTTTTTCATCTTTTTCCTTTCATTTTCTGTTTTTTTTAATGTATTTTTTTCTTCGTATAGTCTTTCCATTGCATTTTAGTTTTTATTATTTTCTAGCTATTTCATGTATAACTGTGTAATTTTGTGTTTTTCAAGGTTTTATTTTCCCATGTTTCCAAAATATTTTTTTAATCTATAGCACAATAGCAATCCTTCCTATGCTCATGTAACTGTTTGTAGACTTATTGCGCTTTTAATTAGGCAGCGGTATAGAGAAATGTCAAGTTTTAAGAGAGGTCACCCCTTCGGGTGTTGTGATTTCTCTTCCACTTCATGACCACGTCACTGCTTAAATAACCATATGGTTATAGTTGCAGGGGCATGGAGTGGTGTTATGTTATGTTATGTTAAGCTAATGCATTACCACTAAGCCAAAATTTCAGATATGTAAATTGTTCAGTCTTATTCAAATTTCCATTATTATGAATAGTGCATTCAAACTGATTCCAAAAGTGAAGCCACTTACTTGAATCTCCGTAGAAGGTACTCTTTTGAAGACGCGGCATCTTCATCACTTTCGTTTCAGGAACAGTTTGATTGTTAAAAGTTTCGTTTTGAGTCGCAATTGCTTCGTGATTTCCTGAGTGCTGGTTTATGAATCTTTGCAGTCGTCCTCTCCAAAGAATAGCTTTTTCTTGATATTCCTGACTTTGTGAATTATTCCATCTTCTAGTTCATCTACAGGCGTATCAGTTTCGATTTGCGAATCAGTTTCGATTTGTTTGAGTTCAGATAATTTTTCAGCTAGTTGCACGCTGAAATCTCGCAAATTTTCAAGTTTTTCTGTCATAGCAATATCCGTTTTTGAATAGCAGACTTCAATTTTCGTTAGTAATTTCGTAGTCAGCTGTCTGATAACAGAACGTTTCTTTTTGTCCTTCTCAAACTCCATTTTCAAAAATTATTTAAGTCTGACAATTTCTATTCTGAATTATCTCAAGAATCCAAGATTCTCCCGGTATTCAGCACTTTAAAAGATTTCCTTAATGTCAGACTTTCAGAGGGGAAAATAAATGGAGCGAGATCTTTAATACATCACATTTATTGGAAACGGAGAAGACAACACACTCTGATTTCACACACAAAGTTCATAAACAGAGAGCGTTACAGAAGCGCCATCTAGTGACGATCACAAAATGATACATCGTTATTTAACAAAACCCTTAACGTTGAGTTGGCTTTCCTGGGTATTAAATATAGGTTTATTCAACTTTTGAACAAATATTTCAATTGGATGCGGCACATTACCTAAGCACTTACTCGATTCTTTAGTTTACGATGGAACTGCACAAAACGGTTATATTTACTGATATATAATTTTAGTATTCGAGTGAAATAAAATTTATTTATTTATTTAAGACGGGATGTCAAACCGCACATAAATAAATGAATTTTTTAATGCGTATAATTGTTTAAATGTTAAAAATACTATTATTTCAGTTTCTGCAACTTTAATTCTAATTGCAATTAGAATATCGGCATCACTAAACCATTTTCAATTTCACAGTCTCAAAAAATTACAGACTGGAATACAATTTTTTTTTTTAAAAATCGAAATCTCATTTTGTCCATGAGTTTAAAATAATTTTAAAAACTCATACAAAATTTCATAAAACATTCTAAGGCGGAACTGAAAGACAAATAAATAAAAATTATTTAAAATATCTGTATTATTTATTCCATTGGAATAGCAACACTGAAGATGAAATATTTTCTTATATCCCCACTATCACCGAAGTATTGTATAAATTACCTTATCTTTAGCGGCTCCGAAAAAACGCTTCATTTAGAGATAGGATTTGGTGACATCTAGAGGAATTTATGGATCACGTGATTTCGCTTCCCAATCGTAAGCAAAGATTGCAATTGTTTTTGGTACTTCTTTTGAATGATTTGTAATAAATTTCAACCACGCTTTAAAATTCAAATGAAAAAGTAGATAAAGAAAAATTCAACTGGCAAATAAATCAATTGAAGAACGTTTTGAAAGGCGTTCAGGAAGAAGGAGAAATAATTTATTTCAAGACTTTCGGCATGCTGGCCAGACTTCAAAATGGAATATCATCTCGGATATTATTTTATAAATGTGATAGTACTGAATTTTTTTTTCTTTTTTTCTAGCTTTTCAATGGTTAGTACCATTATGTTGATCTTGGTAACAAAGTTGCATAATGTTCTTAAGCTTTGTTTTTAGGACTGTCTTCATATATATCGAAACTCTTGTTTACCATTTTTCCGGTTCCTTAATTTTCTCTGTTAATTTCATTTTAATATTCAGTTTGTCTTCTAAATTTTCAAAATCAAGAAGAAGATCTTAGTATAGGTCAACTGCTTTATTCTGAAGTAAATTTATTAAGCTCAAATAGTTTCTGCTAAAATGTGCATTGATATCACTTTAGGGGGCAAAGACAGCTTATTTTGAGTAGAAAACCTCAGAATATTGCTATGAAATTCTTTTGGGGGTTGGTAAGCGTTAGAGAGCAAGGGAAAAATCCCCTAATGTATATAGTATTTGCACAACTGAGTGATCACTCATGGCACACATTTTGGGAGAATTTTCTCATTTGAAAATATTCAAGCGAATTAATATTAATATTATAACGGCCATTTGAGATATCCATTGTCCTAAAAATTTCAGGCGTCATCACTCTTCTGTCATCCATCAATGCTGTATTAATATCCACAGGAAGTTTGGCCATTCAGCGCTGTGTGTGCTCATAAGGCCTCTTCGAAAGTTACCAAGTCAGTTATAAAATGTTCTAATCGAAACTGAGAGTCACCATAATGTTTATCGAGCTTACATTTTGTTTCCGGTGCCGTTTCACCATTCAGAAAATGTTTCATCACTGCAAGAAATTCTTTCTCGTGTATCTTTCATAAATCAATGTACTTAATTGTTTGAATTAAATATCAAAATCAGCCTAATAGATATATCTGAATAACGCTATATCAATATATTTAAAATAATTTGGTAAAATACTCTTCATCGAGTCTGCCAGCCTCAACCACCAGAATGATTTTGACAAGTTTTGTTTCATATGAAAGCTTATGACGTCGAGATATGTCATCATGGATCGCCTTCTTCTCACCACCAACCATTTTTGAACGAAATAGAATAAACACTAATCCGCCATACATTCTCTATATGCTTTTTCTATTTCCTTCCAAAATGGGGGTTGTAGGAGGCAAGAAGAACTTTGCTTTAGATTCAAAAACACAAAATATTTTTTATAGATTTTGTAACAGTAGTAGATTCAGTAACGTTTTCTGGTCTTATCAGTGACTGCTTTTCAACTCAGGAACACAAACAAAAGTATAAAAGAAATTTCTCAAAGATTGAAATACAGTCTCTGCGTTAAAAATTGTAATTCCCATTATTTCGGTTTTATTTATATACTATTTCCAAAGCATACATATCCCTTGTAACGAAGAGTTCTGCAACACATTATGTTTTTTGAGTTATTAGTTGTATTTCACTCTTTTTACAGCATATAAAAGATTGTAACATATTTTACTGTCCTTTGCCAATTATTTACAATGAAAATTGTTCAATCACTGTTTTCGAATAACGATGGATAACTCTCCAAATGCACACCCAAATGACAATTTATGAAAGCGCCCCCAAAGCTTTGAAATGGCCATTTTTAGGTTTTAAAATATACTATGTGCTGTTACATATCACATGCGTCATATGTTGTTTTAAAACTCACTATAAAGTAGATGAAAATATTTAAGTGGTTTTTATGCCTCATTAAATGAGCATAAGATGATTTCGAACTAAACACACAAATAACTTTAGGGACCTTTTTCAGCATTTATGTTCGTAAGGAGAGTAAATGGATTGACATGAATTCAGATTTATAGTTAATGAAAGGTGCAATTGATTTCGAATAGAGTTGAGACATTTCAGATTCATATATTTAAGATTAAATATTGAGAATTGTTTATATTAATACTGTATTAATTAATGTTTTTATTAATACTGTACCACTATTTTCATAAGAAAATTTTCTATTTAAAATTTTTAAACTAACAATAATACGTCCATTATTTCTTCAATCATTTTCTTTTATTTATAGCTTGGATTTTTATGTCTAGGCTGGTGGAAACAAGTTAGTACTGCCATTCGATGTAGATGAATTATTAAACCTGAAAGTTATAAAATACAAAGTTAAAAATTCTAAGATTTGATTATTATTAAGATTATTATTATTGTCCGATATAGAGAAGGCGATTATTGGAAAAATATCAACCTGAAATAATAACAAAAGGGTTAGAATTTAAATGCACGGTGCATCCTGGTTCATTAAAAGAAAACGAATATCAATAAACCAGACATGTTTATAATGAAGCAGCAGTAAATGAAACAGAAACCCATGAACAAACTATGAGAGAAATCGAAGAAAAACATAACAAAGAAAATGAGGGTAAACTTTTGATGGGCACGAGAAATAAAAGGTATGTTTTTTTTAGTTGGTCCGCAAGAACCAGAGCTGTGCGGAACGCAGACCAGGCATTCTTAAATTGAATGGGAGAAAGGGGCTTTTAAAATAAATTCAAGGAGTGCTGCAGCCTTAATGGACGAGCTGTCCCTGAGATTAATATAATTTGATAATTTTGGATACTATGCACGATTTGTACAACATCTCGAAAATGTACGCCTTTATCCCATGAACACTCATACTAAATACTTTGCTTGAAATAAATAAAGTATGATTTATAAATCCTAAATGTAGTTCGAATATAACTCCGTACAATAGTCTTAATTTTCTCAATTAAAATCTGAGCTCCAAAACTACCACTTCTGCTTATCATTTCGTTTTGAAGAACGTAGATAAAAAGAAATTCGAACCGTGAGTTAAAGCACGTGTTTAAGAATACCTTCATACAGAAACTGACGGCAATTATTTCGAAAGAGAAGGTTGTATAAACAGGCACTCTTTGATGTGCGCATCATGAGAATTCTATTCTTTTGTGACGGTATAGCATGCAACGCGCAAATATTAAACTCTTTCAAAATTTCGCGACAATTTTACGATAATATAATTCACTATTTGAAAATATGAGCTTGAACATATTGAAAATAAAACAAATTTCTAATATGTTAAGAAGATTTCTATTATATTAAGGGACCTCAATCTTAGTAAGTAGTAATTAACCACGAAATGTCCATCAGTCATGAAAAATCCGTAGGGAAACTATCACAATAGCATAAATTCGAGCCAACGCAAAGAGGCGACCAATTAAAAGAAGATGGAAGAAGCGGCGAGGCGGAAGAGACCAATGAAAAGATCGCTGCAAACCCAAGACAAAGCAGCGTCGATGTCGAGGAGTTCATCTCCTGTCGATGAATAGTTGACTAGATAAAGAGTCAGGAAGCAAAATCCCACCTTTCTCTACAGTTTAAATAAATCGATTAATTAAAATTATATATAACCGTGAATTATGTAATAAATTAAAAATAAAAAAGTAGAAAATAAAAAAAATTTAAAAAAATTATTGAGATTGCGTTCTTAAGAGTGCACTAAAGTATAGAAAATAATGTTTCATAAAAAATACAGACGTCAAAACGAAACTGTAAAATTCTGAGGAGCTGAAAACAATGCTACAGTAAAAATTCGATTAACATTCACTCGTTTAACTGTCTGTTTTTGTTATTCGTTATCGTCTAAAAGGCAGAAAAAAGTAACGTATGTTTATCGCATTACAATATATTTCTTTACATTACTACTCTTATATTGAAGTTAATATCGATCGTTTTGTAATATTAAATACAACATATAAGTTTTATTCACTTTTAAAGCATTTTATTTTCATTTTCGTTTAAGAGATTTCTGTTATCTGTCTATTCAGCAATCCGTCAGAGCCCTGTCCGGACAATGATAGTTAATCGAAGCTTTACTGTATGATAAAATGAAACCAAAATGTATATAACAAAAAATGAATATTCATAAGCATTCATTAAATCAAAATATATCATAAACATGATCAAAATTCCTATTTTCTTAAAGTATTACCATCGGATCAACATTCTTTTAGTATTTTGTTCTGACGCCCATGATTTTTATATAAAATTTGATGCTTTCTAGTACACTTATAAAATTGTGTTTTTAAAACTTTTTTTTATTTTAATTATTTCAAAGATAATTGGGATGTGGAATTATAGCGTTCACCAGTCGTGTTACTTATTGTATTACACAGAAATTTTAAAATATAAGATTAGTTATTGAAAAATAAAAAAATGAAAATTCGTTCGAACTATTTGGTTTTGAAGGACACAGTCTAAATAGAAATTGAACTGTGCAGGCGATATTTAATTTTATCACACGATGTACAAAATGGATTATCAACTTCATAAGCGTGTCTAAGTAAAGCAAAATTTCTGTTTGCGCATTATAATCTGAAATTTCCTACATAATTTTTACTTCTGAAAACTAATGTAAAAATTCAAATTATAACTTCCATAAACACAAAGATCTGAAAAAAGTAGTATATTTTATGCGAAAAGTATCTTTTTTGATAAATATTCCAAACTGGGTTTCAAGAAAATATTTCGAGTCGTCTGCTATAAAAGATCTGTAGCTCGCAAAGTTTCTTCGCAAACGAAACGAATTTCTTTGAGGAATAAAATATCTGAAAAATAATTTTTGAATAATAAATTCTATGTTTTGCTTCTTTCGAGCAGTTTTTGTTTTTATTTTTCTCAGTGTTAGTATTTTCAGCGAGTTCTTTTATATGAAGGAAATACTTTTTCGTCCATAAAAGAATAAAAATGAAAGGAGCTATAAATCAACGGAGGATTTTAGAAGAAAGATGATTTTTTTCTTAGCTTTACTTTTTGCAAGTATTTAATGCTATTGTATCGATTTTTTTAATAAACTTTTTGATACAGGAGCCAATTTGAAATTCCAATGCGCGAAACTGGCTATGAATTTGATTTGTATAATTGTTAGGTTAACTCACTAGCTATACTGAAACATTAGTAACGGACATAGGGCTGCTTTATTGCTCCCTTTAAACAAATGTTGAGGTTGAGACCGGAACCGGAATTCCATTTTCCATACTCAAAGGGTAAAAATATAGAAGATACCACCTTCTTTAAGATTCCTTTTTTTTAACAAAAACTTGCTCTTGTTATTTTATTGCATAATTTTTTTGAATGGATATTCGAATGTTACTTATATTTTTTTAAAAAAATGACAGTACTATTGAAAATTAATAAGAATATCTTAATTAATCTAAATTCCCGACTTTTTTGATAATGAAATTCGTTTTCATTCGTAGTTCAACAAAATAATTCGTAGAATTAATTTTTGATGCAAAATAAATCCTTTATATTCAATGAATGTATTAAAATCAAAATTTGTCTTCAAAAAGTTAGTTAAAGAAGTAGAAGGTGATGTTAGCAGGAAAAAAGACATAGATATTTTAAAGCAAATAATGAAATTGAATTTGTTTTTTCTCTCTATTATCCCCCTTTTTTGATTACATGGAATTTACATTTTAAGAAACCATTGATACTCCATAACAATAGGAAGTAATGTAAAGAAGAGCCCTGAATTTCGTATTTGTTCTGTTTTCGATATAAGTATAAGATGAGGTTAAACGCATATGTACCTGCATGAGCTGGTATTGAAAGATTACGAGGTAGCCACGTGTAGTTTTTAAGTTTCTATTGTTGATTAAGGTAAATAAATAGATTGAATATTGTTTCTATTTTGGCACCGATTTTAAAAAGAAAATTATTTTATACTTTTCAAACCACGGTTTTGTTTAATTTTTTAAAAGTTTGTTTTTATTTTTTCACATGAAAAGTTAAGCGCGGACACATACATGAAAACGTGGATGGCCGTTAGCGGTTTCCTGCTTTTTCATATTTATGCTGATTCATCCACACGGGGATAGTGATGATTTAAAAGCATTACCAGAATTAATTTATTTCTTATTTTTCAGTGGATTTTTTAATGGGAGTTTAAAGATTTCCTTTCTTTTTTTGATGCCGAATTCGATAAATTAAAAATAAGTTAAGCTAGAATTAATTTTGTTTCATCGGTTCTGTTTCTCATGCTTTTTGTAATTTTTAAGCACTCTATCTGTCTACAAATTAGTATACACACCATGGGATACTGTTTGGATTCCGAGTTACGACAGGGTTTTTCTTAGCTAAGATCAGCATTTTATTTTATATTTTGTTTTACGTTGTTTCATTGAGGAGGATTATAAGATAAAAAAGGAGAAATTTTACCGTTGTGCTTTTATTTCTCGTATCTGAGCCATCATAAAATCGGAATTTTTCTTGAAATACATTGCCATCATTGTAGAATCAATCCTTGGCAAATTATCCTATTTACCTTGTACAAAACCAATATCCATTGTGAAATTAAATGTTTAACAGTAGAAAAGCCAAAAAACTTCACTTTTAAAATGTTAGCTGGTACAAACGCCTTGATTCAAAGCGGGGCACAAAAGTAACGAAAGAGAAGTATGCGAAGGAAGGCAACTATGACGTCAAAATCTACTCGGGCAATATGAGTGCGTTTCGGATTGCATTACGATTCCTGATATTTTAGTGCATCTTTCGCTCGCAATATTTATATAAATACATTTTTTATAAAATTTAACTTACATATTTGAAATTAAAATTATTTTTTCTACAAATGCGGATGGCTTTCACGTGTTTTTAAAAAATTGCTGAAGTTCCCCATTATATAAATAATTTGAGTTGACGATGTTGAACATTTTGCTTCTTTAATATATATAGATTAATCTGATAGATTAAGAAGTTCTACATTGTTCGCGGTATTATTATCGTGTTTAGTAGAATGTTGTTATGGATGAAAAGGTCAGTAGCGTTTACAAAAAATACGTAGGCAACGAATAAAGAAGTGTTGTGTATAGAAGTACCTACCAAGCGGAAGCTTAAGGAAGAAATCCAAGCTTGTTGTAGTTTCTAACTGAATTGACTCGGCATTCTATTTTACAACAATAACTGGAGACATTCCCCCTGCTCCCTAAAGCTTTAAGACTCACAGTTGGACTGTTATACAAACTCTGTTCTCTTCGCATTTAAAAAAATTTAAAAAGTTGGTTATTAAGAGCTTCAAAATATATAACGAGAATCCTGAAAAAACAAATAATATAAATTTATTGTAAAGAAGGCAGTTCTCTTCAATATAAAGGCACGCCCGCTGAGTATTTTGAAACATATTACCGTTCCTTCTTCCTGAACGCCTTTCAAAACATTCTCCTTTTGATTGATTGGCACGTTGAATTCATCTTCCTTCATGGTTTTGATAATATTTAGCAGCAGGGTGGATATTCATGTTTGACTCGTCTAAAAAAGCCATCGTTTGTTTACGTTTGGAAAGTGAAATCACGTGATCCATCAATTGCTGTAGATGTTGCCTTTAACTAAATAAATGCCTTTCCAAGGGCCGCAAAGTGAAATATTTATGTAAACACACTAAATTAGAGAACGGTATATTTAACAAGCTGTTTTCGTGGTTATTCGTTTATATCACTTACTTTTTAAAAACTGCTTTCGTCAATCGTGTCTTCAGTTGATTTAATCAGCAATAGAGGGCTCTGCTTCCTGCTCTCTAACGCTCGCAAACTCCCAGAAGGATTGCGGAGCATCCCTCCCAGGTTTTCTATGCTCGATTCGCCTTCTACAAAATGCATCTTAGAGAAGAAGTATTTCTTTAGAAAATAAATTTAGATTTAGAAGTTTTTAAAATGTTTAATTTAAACTCATTCTTTTTCGAAAATATTATTTCAAATAATTTAGGTTTCTTGACATTTCTAGAGAACAAATCATTTTTCATAAAATTTATAGTTATTTTTTCATTTCTGAATCTCTTTTCTTCCCAATTTCAGTAAATTATTTACGTTTGGAAAGTGAAATCACGTTATCTATCGTTTGATATAGATGTTGCTAAAACCTGTAGCTCATTAACGCATTTTTTGTAGCAGCACGAGAGAAATACTTATATAGATTAATATTAAAACTATCTGGAGTATTCTCCACTTGACTTTCTGGCGTACTTATATAATACGGCATATAGTGGTTTTATTTCCGAAGTCATATTCGTTACCACATATCACAAACTTTCTTTGCTGCTTTCTCTGTCTTTGAGTTATCGTGTTCACATACCGACTGATAGACAAACAAACGAACAGTTTACAGATTTAGTTCAACACGAGAACAGATCTGCAGAGCTGGTGTAAATATCATTTACTAAAATTCTCCGCATAATTCGTTGTTGAATTATCACGTTCACATACGAACGAATAAACAGAACAGCCGAAACTCAACTCTTTGACAGATTTGGTCCCAAACTTTAAGCTGGGCATTCACCATAAGGCTATTCTTCTACATTTGGACCGAAAGCCTATTTGTTTTCTACCCATTCTAGCCTATAAGTGTTCCATTCAAGAAGACTCTAAAACGCATTTACGGCTGCTTCGGTCCTTCTCTAGGCCACCCACAATCCTCTCCCCCACACGGGGAATTTTCGCATTTCGGAGGGAGCACGCTCCCCTCCCCTCATTTATTTCTCCAGTCTGAATCCGACGCACAATCCTCCTCCTCAACGCTCCCCCCATACTTGTGATTTACCGCCCGTCTCGAAGGATTATCTTTCCTTTTTATAGCTGAACGGGATGAATGGAAATCTAACAACGTTGTAATTCCTATATCTCCATCAGTTAACACCGGGATTTAGCATTGACGAATGAGTGCGGCATCCTGTGATTCAAAAACAGTGGATTGGAACACTAGTGAATGTCTCGCTTTACACAAATCTATAATTTTAGTAAAAAACTCACACAGCAAATTTCATCTATCTAGCTTGTTGCATTTTCGTGTTATAGTGTTTGCTGACAGACATCATAAAAAAAAATACTTTTTTCTGGTTCGGATTGGTCTAAAACTTTGGCAATTTATCAAAATACTCAGGTTTATTTTTTTTTTGATAAATACAAAAGCTTTTCTTTCTATACGAGAAAATACAAATGAATCAGTATACTTATATAAATTAAAATACATTTAAACTTTGTTAATAAGTTGATGCTCAGAAACAAATGGTGAGTATAAAAATACGAACTCCTGTAAATGTGAAGAATATTCTTGATTTGTCGTCATAGAAAAAAGTAAGTAAACTCTATATTGCATTATTTGTCATATTTGTCAGACTACCACCATTGTCTTGTTTAAGCTGATTCTGAATTACTAATATAATAGTCCAGATCTGTCTCTCACTGATCCGGTAACGCTCTGACTTCACCAACAATAAAATTCGCGCCTTAACACTGCGAGACGTTAAACAGCATTATTTCATTGTTAGAGCACATAAACTTCAGTATTTTTTAAATTTAAAAAATTAATTTTCGTTTTAATTTCAAATTTAATAGCTGTAAAATAGCGAAATAATATTTGATATTGATTGATATAAAATTTATAATGCTATAATCAATAGTTTCCGAGAAATTTTAAATTATCTTAATCGAATATTTCAAATTAATTTCCGTTTTTTCAATAGAAAGTAGTAAATTACGTCAGTGGTATATCATGAGCGTGATATAGTTTGGAAGCCACGATTCATCTGATTATTTATTGCAATCATGATGATATAATTTGATAATATTTTTTGGCACCGTTTGACAAGCAGAGAAGGGCTTTGTTTTGATTAGACATCTGAAGTACAAGGAAAATTGTTCAACAACGAAAAATACTTCACACAGAATTTTGTTTACCAATAGTTTTTTTGAATAAAGAAATAAGTAAATAAAAAAAATATTTCCTGTCATAAAACATATGCTTATTTTATTTGTTTTCAGTCAATGTAAAACATATCTCTCGCATATATATATATATATATTTAAACACTTCAAATTTGACGGGAAATCTCTCGAATGAAGAGGAAATTTGCACCCGTCATACCATGACGGCTGATTTTCTAGTAATGTAATAATGAACTAATAGAATTATATCTTTACTGTTTCTGCAACCTGAAAAGGAGAAATTTTCACTAAATAATCAAAATATTTTAATTAATTGATTGTAATAAATAAATTAAGTTTGTAAGTGACATTGAAAACAATAATTGTCTATTACACTGAAAACCTAACTGTAACTGTATACATGGGTTTATTTATTTTTCTTCAAAACTGTTCTTTGAGTGCATTAGCCTCGACTTTATCATTGTATTCTTCAAAAAGTTTTTAAAAATAAATTTTAATTATGAAATAAAAAGATTTCTTCAGTACATGATCAGAACACCTTTTATTGAAAAATGCAAAGTTTTGCAGTATATGATTATATAACTTTTTATTGAAAAATACAAACTTGTGCAGTGCATGATAAGAATAACTTTTACTGCAAAATTTAAAGTTATACTGTTCTCAAAAATGTTAATTAATTACTATTTAAGCGTAATACTCTGGAAAATATCTCAATCAAGAATTAAATTAGGGCAACTAGAATAACTGACCTTGCTAAATAAAATTTCTAATAGACTTTCTATCTTAGTGGACTGTAATTACATTTTGCAAAGACAAAATTGAGGTAAAAAGTAAGATACATTGAGATCCTTATATTTCAACAGTGTAAAAAAACGCGCATTAAAATATTTGTCTAAACAAAGAAAAAGTTTTGAATTGCAAAGGGAATATGAAAAGCATGTTGGAAATTATGCCAAAAAATGTTTATTTTTAAATTCCTCAAAATTAGTGAAAAATGGGGAGAAAATTAATTCATATCATGGAAAAGATATTTTGTTGAATTTTCAGATGGTGTTAAAGTCATATTTGTGTATGATTTTCTTCCTAAGCTATTAAGGAAGAACTCAAAACTTTCGCTCAGTGTTTAAAGAATTAAAACTACATTCAAACTTTAAAAAAAGTGTATCGAAGGTGCATATCTCAACCCTTTGATATATATTTGTGACAAATGTCGTAACTTCAGGTCCAGCAGACTGCCCGCAGTGCGACAAAACAGAAACACACATCCTCCTTTATTATATTGCTATTGTTTAATTCCGGCTTATTTTCTTATACCACTATAGCGAGGCATTTTCGACTGGTAATGAATGCTCTTAGAATTTTTTTCCCCTTTGAGTAGGATGAAGGCATGTTCCATTATCGGAATAGAGGTAGTTCAACATTGAAACATTATATACCCATTAGGGTAGCGAGAACTGGTTTACTTATCAGTCGGATTCTTATTCAAGTAATCCTGGTGCTTCCTGGAGGGCTATGCATAAACGGGATGAAGATTTCACTGATGGTTTCGTGAACTTTAATTAAATAACTAATTTATCATTATTAAATTAGGTAAATTATTTTTATTTCGTGGAATGGCGTGTTCATTAGACGGTACATAATAATTATAGGGAAGAATTGAAAGAATCTGCTAAATAACGTATAATGAGTCCTTAGAATGATATTTACGACATCTTGTTACTAACTTTTTACTTTCTTGTACACGACAAAAAAAAAAGAATTATATTGCCAAAAATTTGTCTTCCAGATTTATATTATTTAGGAAAACGGGACATTTAGGCGTAATGTTAATCAAACATTACTAGGCGGAACTGGAGGGCAAATAAATAAAATGTTTTAAAATAACTTTAATATTCATTGTATTATAATAGGAACACTGAAGATGATATATTCTTTTATATTCCCAGGGTATTTATACAAAATTCTTTGTCTCGTAAGGCTTCCAAAAAATGCGTTTTTTCGCTATAGGATTTGGAAATATCTAGAGGAAATGATGGATCATGTGATTTAATTTGGTTTTTGCCTTCTTTTCAATCAGTTAATAAAGAATCTCAACCCCGCTGATAAATAACTACGGAGACAATAAAAGAAGTCGAATTCAACTGGCCAAAGAATGAATTGAAGAAAATTTTGAAAGGCGTTCAGGAAGAAGGAGAAATATTTTATTTCAAGATTCTCGGTATGCTGGCTAGACTTTAAAATCGAATATCTTCTCGGCGATAATTCGTTAAATGCTCCCCAATTTCGCTAGCTTTTTAATTGTCGGTACGATTACGGTGAGCTTGACAATGAAATCCCATCATTTTCTTGAGATTTATTTTTAGGACTCTCTTTATGTATCTTGAAACTCTTATTTACCGTTTCCTCAGGTTCCTTAATTTTCTCTGTTAGTTTCTTCTGAATATTCAATTTGTCTTCTAAATTTTACAAAACCAAGAGAAAGATCTCATTCTAGGTCAACAACATTATTCCGTGGTAATTTAAGTTAAAGCACCTGAAGTAAATGTATTGAGCTCAAATAATTTCTGCTAGGTTGTACAGTCTCATAGTTTTAGGGGGCAAAGAGAGCTGATTTTGCCTAGCAAACCTGGGAATATTGGCTTGAAATCCTTCTGGGGTTGCATCTGAGAAATATACCTAAAAATATTTACCTAACCTGAAAAATATTCCTAACCTCAAAAATATACCTAACGTTACCATTTAACTTTTCCCCGCAAAAACAGGCTACCTAATATAATCTAATTCATCTTTAGGTAATAATGGTCCATATTTGTTGAAATTTGTATTAACGATTCTGATGGAACATAAAATTTATATTTTCGAAAAAATCGACCTCCATATTTTCATATAATATATCTAGGCTATCTTTATCGAAAATATTCAATATGAAACTATGTCTTCCTTTCAAATCGTGGGTATGAACAAAACTGAGCATCCGCAGTGGGAGGAAATCAGAAAAAAATCATTCCTTCCAAAAGTATGTTCTATTTACAAAGAGAGGTATACTTACCATTTAATTTTTCCTGAAAACAGGACATTCATTAATTTTTAGTTAATAGAATGTGTATGTGATAAAACGGCTATTTCTGCAGCTTTTATTTATCAATAAAGAGATCAACAATGAACAAATTAAGACAAATAATTAGTGGTCTTATATTTTTCTGAATAACAAACTTTATTGAATAAATTTGGAGTTGATTTCAATTTCCAAATTTTTAGTAGGATTTCTCAAAATTTTCTTCGGCGTTTAACATCCGCAATTTTTCCAGAAGGAAAAGAGACCCTTTCTACGTGTGCAGTAGTGCAGGGCAGACATTAATAGATATCCATTAAGGCGACCAGGGAGTTTCACCAGACCATTTTTGGATGAAAAAAAATCGATTTTTCCATTTTTACTCCAAATGTGAGAAGAACTCAAAAGCTAAATATTAATAAAAATGAATTTTTATGATTTTGGTTGAGTTATAAGCAATTAAAAATTTTTAAACAAAGTGCCACACCGCCTTTTGACAGCTGCCAAAATGTAAACAAACCTATTCATCATTTCTTCAACGCCAAGCTTTACAATTAATTTATTTTAAAAATTTATTTTTACTTTAAAGAATGGCAATAGCCTTTAACTACAATTTCTATTTGTTACTTGCCGGTGTTTGTTTACTTTTAGCGATTCAGTCACTGCTTTTGTTTGGTTTCTGTTCTCTCTTGTTGTCTAAAATTTTTTTCAATGATCGTTTTGTTCCTACTGCTTTTCATTATTTCTTTTCATTAATTCTTTTTATTTTGATATAGTATTTTTAAATTTATTATGTATCTTAAGCAAAGATATCGAAAACCAAAAGGACGTCCATGTAAACGGCGTTCTGCTCAATCTGCAAATGCTCTGAAACGCTGGAATAAAAGCGTTGATAAAAATGATGATTGTCATTGTTGTTTTGGTTTTCACTGAAGTGTAATCGGTTCAAAATTTCTGTTGATGTCAATCTTTGATAAACTAAAGGATTTTCTCCATTACCATTTGACAGCAGTGTTTTCATTAGAATGGTTTTGTTTTCATTTTAGATAATGCCCTTTGGTAAAAGCACCATGAATTTTTCAAATGGCATTTGTTGTAGTGAATTTTATCGGTTAATATACACAATGATGTAATGTCTCAAACACAGATGACTCTCATTTTGTCACATCTGGTGCATTGTCAGCTATTGTTTTTTCATGTACTCTTTTGCAGTTTCTTTATAGTTTCATCTTTCAAACTGCCACTCTTTTACCCCCCCAGAGTGACACACCTTTTTCTTCCAATCTTGTACAACATTCCTCAAACCTGTTCCAACTCTTTTGCAACATGGTTTATACACTCTTCTTCAAGGATGGTAACATTTTTTCCATAAACTTTAATTTCATTCAGGGTGTTGATGGGTTTTGCCATCACCATCTGAAAGTGAGTCGACACATACCGCCTCTTTCATGGATCGTTCCAGAGTATCGCAGCAGCACTATCCCATGTGTGGAGTTCTGATGAATCACTAAAAATCTTTGACAATCAATCTATGGAATCATGTCCAAACCGGTTATCTTGACCAATCACATGTCTTCCACCATTGACAATCTCGACAACACTTACAAGGACTCTGAAATCAATGTAACAAGTCCCGTAAGAATATCAATAACGATGCCCATTCCATAAAGAAATATGGGCTTGTTTCGCCAGTGGTACCGCCAAGTATGAAACACATACATCAATTTCTCCTCATTCTTGAAAGAGAAAATCGTAGTCGATGTATTTTCCAATGTACAACATCTCGAGAAATCCAGAACTTGTTTTTTGAAATCTCTTTAATTTTAATGACCGTCGGAAAAAATTTGAAAATGTCCTACTGTCCATAGCAGGAATACCTAATATCATAGAAAAAGTTTCAAAAGCCGTGTGACATTTCCCATTGAGAGAAATTGCTCCTAAGAAATTTATCATTGTTCACATTGAATTTCCCTCAGATGATACTCCTCAATTACTAAATGTTGAATTATAGTGATGTTGACTTAAGTTTCACAGATTATGGCATATTGTGAAAAATCCATATGAACTCTTCTACACTGTAACATGCAAGTTTTGATCTGCATTTGTTGTCATCGATACTTGCACTTGCTTAAGAGGACCAGTCATATTCTGGTCCATTATAGTGTATGCAGGGATGGAAACAGTTTTGTGACTTCCTCAATCTTCATAATACGTTTCAGTTTCACCATTCATTTTCAAGTGAGTACATTCACTTCTACTTCAGTTTCTACGGAACGCCGCCCCACATGCCCTCTTACCTGACACACCATTAAAGGACCGAACCGGTTGGATGGGATTACGGGACAGATTCTACAAATGCAGA
>BGPR01003640.1:0-12765 GCA_013235015.1 Araneus ventricosus
TGACACTACGGGTTTCAATTGTATTGCTTAAAATGATATTAAAACAGTTTAAGGTTCATTTAACACACGATCCTGTGCAAATAAAAAAGAATTTGAATAAATCTTCAGTGCAATATAAATGTTACAGGAACGTATTTGTTTTGTCCAATTAAGTTTCAACATGGAGTTGTGAACTCCAGCCACCAGAGAGAAAGGGCTGCTACTTCTTTCTTGGAACTGATTCTGCACTGCAGCAGGAAAAAAAGGTCCTTAACAAGGCGAAAGGGGTCCTTCTTTGACCATCGGTGTGGATCTTGCCTAGAGATGGCAAAACATGCTTTTTCTTCTTTTTTGCATCTCATTTTACAGTCGTAAAATAGATGGACAAGGGAACTCACCTGCTTTAAGATTCTTCTTCGAATCTCTAAGACGTTGATAACAGGGGAGGGAGGGCAAAAAATTCACTTAATTTGATTATTAAAAGTTCGAAGGAAAAGCGGAATCGCGCTTTTTCTCAGAGTTTTGTGTTTCAGGGTTGGGATGTCTTATTTTATCTTGTTTACTATATTGTAGAAATGGTAAAGGGGCCTCGTCCTTATTAGACGAGTGGTCCTTTGACCATCGATGATGTATCTAATGGTCATGAGCTTTTATGTGAAATAAGAATAGTCGAAATCGGTCCAGTGATTAGGGTGAAGGACTGGTTCTTTGATTCGCTCGAATATTTTAAATATATTGATGGTTACCAACCTATCTTACTAACAGAAAACGATATAGGACTTGTCTTATATTATGCGATAAATGTAAACATTTTATGTTTCCAGTTTTTGAGGTATAAATCAGAAAAAATTAAGGTACCATTTTCTTCTTTCATAGTTCCAATGCGCAGGGAAGTGCAAGAGAAAGCAAACAAGATAGCTCGCATCTTGGAAAGTTACCAGTCTTGCGAGGATCTGAACGTCAATTTTGAAGAGAAAGGAACAAAGGAGTATTTTGTGTCAGATAAACCTTTTACTGTAGAAATGGTGTCTTCTGCTCCACTTTACTGTGAAATCTTGCGTCATATGTTCGATTTTACATTGCTGAAAGAATACCTGAAGGAAAATTCAGTCACAATAACAGCCGATTGTTCAAATGGTGGTAAGAAGATTTTTCAACATTTATTAGACATAGTTTAACGTTTCAATAATCCAGTTTCACGCAAATGAGATTAACACTTCAGACTAGGAAAGCAATAAGATATACAGAGTGTTCTGTTATTCGACCGACAAACTAAGAAGGATGGTAGTAGATATCGAGAGGAACAAAAATTACAATGGAACATGGTGTCGCAAACCACGCTGAGAGGGTGAAAATCACGAAAAACGCATGGCATACCCCAAGGATGTGGATTGGACGCGCGGGACCCATTGCTTGGCCTTCACGTTCGCCGAATCCAATCCGTGTGACTTTTTCCAATGGGGTCACCTTAAATGACTCGTTTATAAAACACCTATGGACACACCGGAGGATCTCTTAGCGCGGATTGTCGTCGCTGCGGCAGACATCAAAAGCATACTTAAGCTTGTCCGGGAATCGTTTTTGCGTCGTTGTAGACTTTGCAATGACATCATTGGCCACCTCTTTTAACAACTCTTGTAGAATCAATCAAATAAATATTTTTGTAGTTATTATTGTACTTTTTGTCGTTCCAGCGTGGCGTCGAAACCTGCATACGCTTTTCGCGATTTTCACCCTCTCAAAGTGGTTTGCGACACCATGTTCCATTGCAATTTTTGTTCCTCTCGATGCCTACTACCATCCCTCTATGTTTGTCGGTCCAATAACAAAACACCCTGTATATTTTATACATGTGTGAGTGTAAGAGTTCATTTTAGTGCTAAGGTAGCTGAAAAATATTGTTATTGATTTCATCATTCAGAATGGGTAGTGAGACTTGATATACAAGTCGAGAGGATTAACGACCCATTTTGAAGCTGCATGAAAGCTGTTTGTGATGAACCTCGCGATCTCGAATCTTAGACAAAAGGTGAAAACAACACTTGAGAAATATTTCGCCTTATTTAAAGAGATCGGTGCAGGCATTTGATTGACATGTCGAAAGGAATTGGGTATAAGGAGCAATTTTTGCAAATTAAGTTAAGCATCCTTTTTCAGATTTAATCTATATCAAACTCTAATATTTTCTTTTGACGATTTTATTTTATATATTTATTTTTATTGTCAAAGAATCTAGTGAAAAAGTCCCCGCTTCTAGAACGCTGGAGGATTGAAAATTCGAGACCTGATCCTACCAAAGACTAGCCTTATATGTAGGATGGTACTCGTCATACCCTTTGTCAAGGGTCAAACTTCATTTTGTTTGATATTATGAATGTTTGGTGCTACATTTGCTGATTCAGGTGTTGTTAATCTCAAGGTTCATCTCCAACAGACTTCGAGCAGGACGTTAGTCTAAAGAATCTAAAGCATCTGAAAAGAGTTTCCACGATCCTAAGTGTAAATATTCTTGGAAAAATAAATCATCACTAATTGCTAAACCATGATAATTTTAATTTAAGAGAATTATTTGTTAAATTTGCAAATTCATTTTCAGAATTATCCTCATCCACAGATTTCTTATGATGAATTCACACGAATTTGACAATTTTGTACAGAAGTCGGTTTACCATGGAGTAAAGCACGTGACGTCACAGTCAAATGACTAATGAGTAGTTTAATTTAATTTAGTTTAGTTATATTAACATTTCGTTTTGAAGCAACACGAAGGTCATTTTGGGACGGACCTCGTCGTCTTGAACCGCGGCCAGATGACGAGGACGACATCTCATCCAAACTTCCGCACCACACCAACGGGAGGACGTTTGACCCATTACGTATGATTTAACATGCACCAGGCCCACATACGCTGGGATCTTTAGCGGAATCGGGTTTCAAATCTGGAACCCTCTGATCCCAAAGCCGAGACCTTACCATTTCCTTACTCGCTGCTCCGTTATTTTCTGGTTAAGGTGTTTTTATCTTCAAAATTCTAAGGTTCATTCCCAATAACCCTCCGTTGGTGTGGCGCGGAAGTTTTGAGAGGGGGATGCCAGCTCAGGTGTCGTCCTCGTCATCTGACCGAGGTTCAAAATTTCGAGGTCCGTCCCTAAATAGCCCTCGTGTTGCTTCAAAAAACGGGACGTTAATATAACCTAACCTAACCTAACCTAACCCAACGCAATAACCCTCGGGTAGTCCTGGACTGGACGTTAGTCTGGTAAATCTAAAGCTTCCGAAAAGAGTTTCCACTATCCTGATTGTAAATATTATTAGAAAAATAAATCATCATTAATTTGCTAAATCATGATAAATTTAAGAAAATTATTTCGTAAATTTAAATCAAAATTTGCAAATTCACTGTCAAAATTATCTCAATTCACAAATTCCTTATGATTAATTCACACGAATTTGACACAATTTTACAGACAAGTCGATTAACAACGGAGTAAAGCACATGACAAACTAGTACGTCATTTATTGCGTAACTTCACTTATCTTTACGTCACGCTGTGACGACACTTCCTTTTTCTTCCTGATGTGCTTAGCACCTGACATGTGTACAGAAAATATCTTCTGGCTGGTATGATGTTATGCTTCTATGTTCTCTTGCAACATGGTTTCATAATTAACTTTTCTTCGTCGATTTATTTTCTGGTTTATAACAAGGCACTTCTAACATGAGTTTGATACAACACGAGGTATATTGTCCGTATACGTGTTATTTCTAAGCTGCGTTTAGCATGTTTTCAATAGAACATAATCCAACTAATTAATCGTATTTAAGGAATATTGAACATAGAGTACACTTTGTTTTGTACGTTGAGAAACATATCTGAAATGAGAAATGAATGTTTCTTCATCAATCCATTTTCTTTCATCATTATTCCTTTAATTTTTTACATTATCGTTTTCGAAATACAGAAAAAGAAAATATTGTTATCGTCAAAAGTTCAGCATCGAGATTCGGATAAATCTCCACGTTTTAGACCTTCCTGAATCCGGAAACAAAAACAAGTTTTACAATAATGGGTGTTTGTCTGTCTGTGAAAATGCTAACTCAAAATCGCAACAAAGTGTTAAGATGAAATTCGGTATGTGGTCTTTGCACCAAAATTGGGGATCTCTATCAAATTTTTGGCGAAATCTGATAATTATTGGCTACTGTCCTACCGCCAGAGAAAAGCCCCAGACACCAGACATGCCGCTGACGGTCGTTATGGAAACGGATATTCCACTGCATTTTGGGGGTGAAGGAAAGGTCTTTATTTCATTTGGCTCTGATAGAACGGCGGAAATCTCATTTCGCTTTGTACTTCCTCACCTAACGTAGTTTGTAATCCCTTAGTTTGAAAAATATTGCGGTTTATTTTATACCCGTTTCCCTCTTTTTTCGACTCGTTTACTTGAGACAACCTAGTTCAGGGTTTTTCTCATGGATGGAGGTAGGTAGGACAGTATCTCTCGGTCTGTCTATTCATGTGTACGTGAGCTCGATATTTCAGAAAGGGTACAAGCTCGATGTATGAATTTCAGTGTGTGATCTTTTACATTAGAATTATTGGTCAGTGTTAAATTTGTGACCAAATCGGCCGAAGTAAAGAAATAATTGTCCCAAACTGCAGACTTGATTCTCTTCAATGTGTACTGTTAGACCATAAACTTGTTGGCCATAACTCTTGTTGCAAAATTCTTGGCCAATACCCTTGTTGCATAACATGTAGTCTTGTTTTAAAATTTAAAGTAGAAACCAAGCCCACAATTTTGCTGTGGAAATATTGATGAATGATAGAATAGTCCAAATATTAGGCACGAATAGAATATGATAAAAGTCATTTATTTAAGACGAAAACACCTAGAAACGTATTTACATTTACAGCTCTACGTAGCAGCACTTCAGAAACAATGATCCACCATTATGACTAAATTACGTACTTACAGTCGGTGAATCAATCAATAGCAGATCAGTTAGGCTACTTGTGAGACAACCCAACTTGCATACTACAAGCATAGAAAGTCCTCGGAGGTAACTCCAGAGGTATCTGCTGAAAGGTCACTGCAGGTATCTCGCTACTGCATCTCGTCTAAACTCACAGGTCTGACTCCCAGATTTGTCTCCGACTCTGATATAGTGAGCTTACACTTAATAAAGACAATTGTAGTTATATACCCTGCTAATTTTAACTTAAGGGGACACCTCAAATATGGGGATGAAAGCCTGTCATATAAGTCAGCAGAGTCTCTGTTCCCGGTGGGATATCGTAATGGTGGGAGTTGACTTATCCCCCCGCCGATGACTGGTCATATCTCTGTCTGAAGGGGTCGTCGCATGAGCCGCTCATAATAAAGGCTATTATGCGAGGGTCACAGTGCCCGATTAATTGTCAGGGCGGTCAGGTCATTCAGGTTTTCCGCATGACTAGGTTGGCCGGTAGTAATTAATTCGTTTATGGTTATACCCTGCTAGCATTAGTAGATTTGCATACCAGCTGCGGTTATTGGATAGACAAAACCATACAGGGTTCCCAATTATATCCGTTACACCCCCCTTAACTTCTAAACGGTGACAGCTTAGACCATAAAGTTGGTGTCTAGATATAGTAAAAATGCTATGCGCTACTCGATGAGACAACTCACAACGCCATCTATCGGCAAGTTTTGGAATTAGCGGTCCTATCTCGAAAACAGTACAAGATACGGGGAAAAGGTCAATTACAAAATTGTAGAGCGTCTTCGATTTAGTACAAAAAGATACCTTGTACACATTAATACGAAGAAACGAACGTTTAAAGCGTGCATTTGTTTGTTCTCGACTTCCGAAACTGTGACGTCTCTAAACGGGTTAAAACGAGAAAAAACAATTAGTTATCACAATATACCTTTATTTTCGGTGTTCAAAGTGCCCTCCGTCATCTACAATGCAGATTTGAGTCCTTGTTTAAATTTTACTTTGCAGACGTTTTAGCATATAGTTGGTACGCAAACACAAGCAACAGTAATACGTCCTGCAATGTTGGCGGAAAGGTCCATATACCTGCTGTTTGAGTTATTTCCGCAAGAAAAAGTATAATGGGGTAATTTTTTCCCCGAAAAATAACATTTTCTCCTTTCAGTCGTGTCATATGACTTCAAAATCTTCGAAAATGCGAGCAAACAAATGCGCATTTTACACGTTTTGTTTTTAGCATTATTGTATTCAAGGTGTCTTTTCGTACTAAATCGAAAACGCTCTAAAATTTTGTTATTGACATTTTTCCCGTATCTTGTATCGTTTTCGAGATAGGATCGCTAATTCCAAATTATGCCGATAGATGGTGTTGTAAGTTGTCTCATCGAGTAACGCATAGCCTTTTTACTATAACTAGACACCAACTTTATGGCCTAATCTGTCACCGTTTAGAAGTTAAGGGGGGGTGTAACGGATATAAGTGGGGACCCTGTATACGATTCCGATAAACATCTATTTAGATCCCAAATGAAGTGATTAGCTCAAAGTAAAGACGCAAGACAGAATTGAATAGGTTTGTTTACAAAAATAAATTTTGACTTGCACACTTACAAAAATAAAATTGGCTTCCACTTAGAGTGACAAAATAGCATTTCACATCTGAAAAATAATGCTGAGGTCTTATAGTGAAAGTACGAGAACAATTTGAATTTAGAAATGAAAGGAAATTATTTCATACAATTGCCGAATTTCTAAAATACAGTAAAGTTAAACACAGAACACGCCAAAGTCAGAACCCTCTCTTTGATCATCTCTGGTGATCATCTGCGAAATAATAAAAACTACTCTTTCTACAGCGATTTTGAATAAGTAGAAAGCATTTCAAAAAGTTAAACTTCATTAACCCATTCGTTACTTGTTTATTTACTTCTAGTAACAGGCCCAGTTGTGTTGGATATTTTGAGAAACAAATTAGAAAGTTCCTGAAAGAACATTCTGAACAAAGATTCGCTCGAAGATTTTGGGGAGTTTGCCCATTGGTCGAATCAGCTTCCAGAGAGGATTTCTTGGGTTTAGTAGAGAACAAAAGTGACATTGGGATCGATCATCGATGATGTATGGCTCATTACTCATTTCTCGTCTTACGTACTTTGTGCAAATTGTCTAAAATTCATACACCGATTTTTTAATTTCCTACTACCTTATCAAATATGGGAGGAGACCTTCCGTATAAAAGCAGAGTTTCCTCGGTCGGATAAAATAATGGTGTATGGCTCTTTTATTTACCCCATCTCCGAAGACAGGTCATTGTCCTCGTAAAGGGCGGGGATCGTCCCATAAGCCTCTCGTAAGGGGCTATAGTGCGGGGGCACATGATTTGCTTCATAGCGACCGGTCTTTCACTGCATGGCCGAGGCTTGGGCAAGGTGTTCTGGGTCGAATACATCGTTTTATTTATTTAATTATGAAGTCGATCTTTATTAAATTCATTTCATTTTCAAAGTGTTTTAGAAGCATTAATTATTTGTTTTTCCGCCTCGCACTCAAATTGACGTCCGTTCTGGACTAGGCAACGCTGACCATAGCAGGCCATGGAATCGCGAAACGTTTCGTTTGGCATTTGAGTGCGTTCTTGTTGAATAGCTGCTCAATTCAGGGGATACCTTAAAGACATAATCTATACTTTGAAACCTGCAACAGTCGCAACAACAGTTTATTGTAACGGTTAAAATTCAACCTTAAAATTACTAAAATATTCCTCAAAGTTTGCTACATTTTGAAAAAGATCAAATTAACCTTCAGCGACGCGCTTGAGTTATGCCAGAGAAAAAAATTTCGTTTTATATCTTTTTTATCGGAGGGTTCTACGAAAGCATGACCTTATTGGTCTTCCAACTCCTTTTGACGAACTGTTGGGCGCTGTTTGAAATGCAAGGCGCTATGAAGTAGGACTCTAGAATCTACTACTTGTATTTCAGAATTTTACTTGCGAGCGTTGTCAATGAAATCTATGAAAGTGACTTCTTCTTTTATTTAAAATTTCAATTGTTTTTTAAATACCATATTGCCTTACAGTTTTATATTACAAATATAAATATTTCAGTTGAAATATCAGCAATTTCATTTATTTTATTTTCACGTTATTCAGCTAATTCTTTGATCACTTCCATATTATTTTCCAGTTTTATGTTTACGTTTTCCATTCCTTTAATGAAAGTGTTTAAAATAATTCTACTATTAACCCTTACACAATTATAACCTAATTTATAATAAGCACCCTCTTAAAATAACATATTTTATATATAGTGGTAGACCTTTCATGTTGGAAGGCAAACTCTCGACTGCCGTTGGTGTTGAATTATTATTTAGATCGCGACGTTTGAAAACATGTTCCAAATACCGTTGAACTAAGCAATTGTTGTTTAGATCAAAGCTTTGGTACAATATGATTCAACGTTTTAAAAAAGTATTAAGTAGATCCATTAGTTTGCGAAATCGCAGGATGCAGCGAAGCTTGCTTTAACCCGCGAAATCGCGGGATAACCATAAACTTTGTATGTACTTCCGCGGCAGCCTAGAGCATTGGGAGGGCAGTTATCAATGGCTAACCGATTTTCGGTTATTCAGGTTTTCACCTCCGTTAATCTGTGGTTATAACCGCACAAAATAACCGGTTTTCAGGTTGTTTTTTAATTAAAAAAACAAACGCAGTTCCCCGCATAAATTCTATTTTTAAGTCTTATTTATTTACCGCCACTCCGATCAATCAAGGGTGTAAAGACCTTCCACAGGCCGAGTAAACATAAAACAGAAAGAATGATTACATTAAAAAGAATTTATAAAGAACTCCAAGGAACAATTTAAAACCATCGTTTTACAACAATGAACTCAAAAAAAAAGATAGAGCAAAACACAAGCACAAAGGATAAGAGCAAAAACACAAAATACAAAAGCTAAGAAAGCAAAAACTAAAACTACCAAAGAGCAGGTTGTCGTTGAGTTGCCTAAGATGGGTGAAATTCAAAGCTTGGTAACTTGTAGAATTTTGTCTATCAGACCTAAAATCGACATTTTCCTACGGTTTTGGTTGTGGATTTAAAAAAATAACCGGTTATAACTGGAACAAATAACCAGAAAAAACCGGTTAACCAGAATAAAAAAAACAAGGTTTTCAGCTAAAACCGATGATTACATCCCTGGCATGCGGAAGATTTGATGATCACGCAGGCGATTAAACTGCTCCTATGAGGCCATCAGCAATTGTTAACTATATCAGATCCTTGGGATAAATAGTCAGGGTTAATTGAATATAAAATTTCCACCTGAAATGTTTATTTGTATCCAAGACCGCTGCTTGATTGTGGGTGAAAATGGATTTAAATTTGTCTCCAAATGGACACCTTGGCCGTCATTTGCTGATCAGTGCAAATTGTACATCCCCCCCCATTTTTTCCAAGAATCCTCCCAGAAAGGAATCGTGTGCTCCATCGCTCCAAGCATCGGCAAATTTTGTTCCGTTCTGTGATAGTTTGTAATCAAACGTCTAGAATGCTCATCACATTTAATTTATTACTTTTCACTAAAATACAGATTGATATAAATTATCTTTACATCTTGAACTTTTATAACTAAAAAATTAGTATAGATAATAACAAACGGTTTTCAACATGTGACAAGATAATTCATAATGTTTCCCTGTTTTAGGTGACGCAGATTTGACGAAAATGTGGACGCCACAACAGAAGGTCGGTGTGGCGTGGTTCACATGAGACAAGTTCGATACCCAAATTGCAACGTTGTCTGGAACAGATGGGAGACCCGCCCTCTGTTTATGGAGAACTACCTGTTTATAAATGACAGACACATATCAATCCCAAATAGTTGGTCGTGACTGGTTCCCTTCCATACAGTGACCGAAGTTTCGTTGCATCCCGGGTATTTAATTTTGTTTCTATGAACCATGCACAGGGTTTTTCTCCTGGCTTCCACGTTTTCGTCAATGTCCAAATCACCTATCTAAAAGCTATTAAAGGTCTTATCTTGTCACATATTTAACTAGTTTAATGATATCAAACACTTTAATTATTAAAGTCAAATTCTTCAAAACAATTTATCAGACAACATACTACTACATTCAAAAAGTTCAGGAATTTATTTTATTTCCGGAAGAGTAAATGCAGATAGAACCTGTTCGTTTGTTTCCCTTCGAAATTGAAACCAAATGCAACTACATATTTGTCATTGTTCATACAAAGATGTAAATGTGGATGACGAGCCTCCTTTTGTCACATCCTCAGTGCTTTTTTATCCTTTGCATCTTTGGAACTTGAGAATTAGTTAGCATAAGGAAATTTTTCATCCGGGCAGAAAAAATCATATGGAGTGAAACTGGGGAATATGCTGGTAGTGGTGCTGGAATGTGGTGTTTGACAGTGCACAGGGGCACCTGTGAGCCGACTGTGCCTTTCCGTGATGGAACACCGTTTTGGAATGCTAGTTACGCACATACGTGTACGTTTTGAACTGGATGGAACTATTCTCAGTAGTAGGTCCCACTTCAACGATGCCAGAAATGGAATAATTAATCTACATTTGGAAAATGTTGAAAAGTTCCGGAACTTTCTGAGATGGCAATAGAACATTGTTTGGCTGAATACCATGCATTGGTTTCTTTGAATTTTAAATGTTATTTGCTTAATGTAAATTAAGCAGAGTAACATTTAAACAATAAACAATCGTTAATTACATTAAAAGCAATGAAACAATCATAAAATTATTTTTACGGTTGGTATCTAGTAGCTGGATCACACGCAGATTTAATCAATATGGAATCAGGCGAATAAGTTTCATTGTAACCAACTTCGTCCCAAGTCGTTCACGTCAATGACAGTGTTTGCGTTGTTGGTACGCTTACATACTAAGTCGGACTTCAAAAAACCTGAAAGAGGTAAAAAATATATTTATTAAATAGATAATTAATAAAATACAATTGCACTCCCGATTATCCGGGTTAATCACCGAAGGAGGATCGCACGGACAATAGAAAAACACGGATAATCCGAAAACTCCTTTTTATTAAGAAAAATCAACATCAATACAAAAATATAAAATGCCACATTTACATGCTGTATAACATCAAACTAGGAATTTTTTCTTTTAATATTTGCTGCTTTAAAATCTGTAATAATAGTCTTTGGTTTTGCTGTTTCCACAGGGTGTAGACAGAACGAAAGTATATTTCCCTCATTTACTATACCTTCTGTATCAGTATAGCTGATTCTCCATTATCAAGGATTTTGAAGGTTCAATTTTTTGTTTAACATTTGTTAGTTTTGTTTCGTTCACATCACTCATTTTTACCAGTAAAAAAAAAATTTCACGCTACTAATGACGATAAACAAGACGCAAAACTAAGAAACACGTGAAAGGTGAAAAGACAAAGAAGTTAAGAATGACGTGTGGGGAGAAACATGTTCGTACAAGAATGTGCTAGCAGGATGTGGATGATTCATTTCTCGGAAAATTAGGGGTTGAACTGGTAGAGATTCCACGTGGAGGAAGGAAAAAAAAACTATTCTTAGCCTCCGCCGTCACGGCTCACTAGTTTCACAGAATGAACCTCTCGATCAGACATCAACATCAATTTTGCATGCATGATAAGCCTGAAAATGTTTCTCTTTCAATTTTTGTGAGTCTTGGAATGAGCACGGATAATCCGCAAATCGGATAATCCTGGAACAATCCCTTTCACGGATAATCAGTATACTGTATCTTTCGTAAGATTGGCTAAATGAAGAAAAAAAAAGTGGCCCAAAAGAAATTTTAAAATCGATTTTTCATCTGCATGACGATTTATTTGATTCTTTTCAGAATGTATTCTATTTTTTTTTCTTTTGTTATATTAGGTTCCCTTGGTGGTTGGAGCCATGTCAGTGAATGTTCAAGGTGGATGATTGGTGAACGGGATGGGCAATATGGAACATCCCCAAAATTGGATTTCTTAAATATTGATCATAGGTATAAACTTCCAGTTAGAAAGCTTCATCAAGGATAGAAATTATATGAAAACACTGGCTTCTAAGGGGACTAATAAAAGTTTAGAAATTAAATTTTTTATATGACCATTCAGGCAGAAAAAATGTGAATTAGTAAAATGTTTCCACCCACATTCATTTATCCGTAGAAGAGTTGGGTTGCAAGCTTTCTGTCTGCAAAATTTACAGAGATGACAAGAGACAAATTTACTAACTTTAGATCACTTTCTACAACACCTCTGACTGATGTTCCTATCAGTCTCTCGATGTACAATTCAGGGTTATATTTCAATATATATTACAATATTTTCCGAATTATTATGGTTCATATAATTTGATAAAAAATACTCTGCATGTTTTTTTAAGCAAAGGATTTGGAAGAATTTAGGTTTCTTAAGAAAACACTTTATATCTTCCTGAATATTCATTGTTTTTTTTGAAAATCAATACAAATATCGCACTTACATAAAACAATACCATTAATTGTATTATATTTACAGTAGACTCCCTCTTAACCGGATCTCCACTTTTAGCCAGCCGGATTTTTTTATCTTTAAAATGTAAAAATAGCTAAAATAAAAAAAACCCGTGTTTCGTTATTTCATTACACTGGTATCGCGCATTATTTCAGACAAGGGGTGGTACTGGAATGTCAGCCATGACAGTTGGGGGGGGGATAGAATGCTGCTCAGTAATGACAGGCGCACGACCTTGACAATAGAAGCAGGCGTCCCCTATCAAAAGATTGTGGTGATTGGTCCAGAC